>LTAE01006608.1:0-24922 GCA_001647135.1 Pontederia paniculata
CATCTAGTTTTAGTTAAGAAGAACAAAAGTTTTAAAATACCAATTCACTCCCCCCCTCCTGGTGTCATTCCAGATCCTACACTGTTTTGATTATTCGCCCTTCGAGTTTTCTAGTTTCTTAGTTATATTAATATCTTTTATATATTTTATGTCTTTAACTTATTTCTTATCATCGTAATTTTTTTCTATCATAAAGTTATTTTTTTCTCATTGATGTAGAGAAACAATGTATTAATATTTAGGTTATTTATTTTATTATAAATGTTATTTAAAACTTAATTTTATTATACTAAAATAATTTAATTATTTATTTAATAATAATTATAATCATAAGAACTTCGTCATTTGAATTTATCATAATCTTTATATTTTAGAAGAAAGTTGAACTCAAAGTTTAAAATATACAACTCTAACAGAAATATAAAATATGGTAAACTAATTATCGTGAACCCACTACAAATGAATCCAGGGTGTAAATATATGATATGCAGAAGTGGGAACTCCATTGTGATCACTGCCTGTTTATTCCCTTGGTAAAAGAGAAAACTGCACTGGAAACAGATGGAGCAAAGAAGCAGCTGGTGGAAATCTCATCTTTCCCATCCCATTCTCTTCAGAAAGATAACTAAACATATTACACAGAGGACAGGCAGGCAAATATGGAGAACGTATGGATGATTAAAAACTTCAATACAAGAGCTTAACTAATGGACCTCCGGTCACCTTTGAAATCCAAGCTTCCTGAGATAGTCTTTATATTGTTCGACTTCTTGCACTTCTTGTCTGCTTTTTTTTCTTTAGGATGCTAGTGATGATTTGTAGCTATTGCTTACAAAATTTCCAATTATAGATACAATACTTACATGATTGAATTACAGATATATCGTGTTCTGAAGTTGATCAATAATGTTCAGATCTGATCACTTGAATCTGTCACTGCCATAAATGTACAGATGGTAGCTTTTGCTTGAAAGAAAATAATAAGAAAAATCTACCTGAATAATAATAATAATAATAATAACAAGAAGAAGAAGATGAATGGGAAGAAAAAAAAGGGGATGAAGAACAGTTAGCTCTTGTATCATTAGTAGTAAAACTCCAGTGGCATCTTCTTTCCTGATGGAGGAGGTGGAAGAAGCATGTTATAAGGGCAACTTCTTTCAATGGCTTCCCAACACACAAAGACAGAAGGAACCAGCTACAGTTGGCTATCCGTAATAGTGATCTTCTAGTCTGCAGCAAGTTCCTCTGAGATTAGTAATTTCTGCAGTGTTAGATGATAATGCCTGGATTTGAATCCCATAAGTGAATTATAATGCTTTCCTTTTGTCACTTTAAGGAAACTATGAAACCTCAGTAGAACTGGAACATGGGACAGAACTATCTGGCAAATTTTCCTCCCCTGCAACATTTTCTTGCATACTTGAGAAATCATTGCCAACATCCAGTTGGCAATATTTAACACCATCATCGCTTTCGACATTTTCAAGCCCCCTGTTTGAACTGTCAAGTCCGGCTTGGACGTATGATGCACGAACATCACTCGGTTTATTCTCAGATGTTCCACCTTGTGCCTGGTCCAGGCTCAATAGTTGCTCAGTATAAGGCACTGCTGTATCCCCATTAGCCTGAACCATGTCAGTCACTCTTACCTGAAACAGTAAAATTCTTAGCCAAAACAGATGGAATTCCTGAACAGATAACAGAAATGTTTGTTTGTATGCAAACCCATGTACCTGCATTGGTTTCATGAGATCAATTTCTTGATCTTTAGTTCTATCAAGTTCCTCTTGAGCTTGTATCTCCATAGAATCTCTAACGAGCTGACTGAGGAAAGACACATCATCAGACATGACACCTAGCCCCTTCAAAAGCTTTGAACCGAGTTGAAGGCTTGTCTGCATTGAGTAATATGTCACAAGTTCTACAAGTAGATGCCAAACAAAATAAAAATATTAGCTCCCTTCTCTACTTTACCTCAGCATTTTCAAGGATAGCATCTGTGGCGCCTGCTTTCTTCAGATCTAGCAGATGAGCAAGATCTTGAGCCCTGGCGTAGATTGGCACCTATGTGTACTTTCGGATGAGAAAATCCAGTAAAACTATCACGTCTATGTTGTAAAATATTTGTTTTGACAAGATATGAGAATATACTATGCCTTTCTGGTAACTGAGAATAAAACTAAATAAGCACTTCTATGTTAACAAATTATGAATATTATTTATGGAACTAGAGATGATTTGATGTTGTTCTCATAAAAATAACTATTCAGTATATTGAAGTGCCATGAATATCCAAATTTCCCCTTCAGAATGAAGTAAAAACAACTAAAATTGATAATTACCGCAGGAAAAGCAAGTCTTATTCTTTGGACTGCCTCGATGGCCCTTTCTTTTCCTGTGTACATGACCATGACAGCTTTTGGTGATGATATTCCAGCAGACTGCAGTACTGCAGGGCGTGAACCATCTCCATATAGAACAGGAAAACCCATCTTGCTAGCTGACTGTTTGTAACATGGGACATCATGCATATTCAATTAGCTTAAAGCTAAAAAATCATTCATACAAACTAGTCGAGCAATGAGAACTTTGTACCTTAACCACTCCAAGATTAAGATCAAATGCCACGTAGGGCCACCCCATGTTCTTACCATCTAAATTAGATGATAGTGGAGTCGATAGGAAATTGGCAAGAACCTATATGCATGTAAAGTTAATACTAATGCTTTGAAAGCTAACTAGTAACCCCACCGAAATTAGCATATAGTCTTGAACTGTGTACCTGCCCCATTTGTTCAAACCCAAGAATAACAACAGGTTCTGTTGCATCAAAGCTAACCATATCTGTTACTTTCTGCAAAGTAAGAAATCAATGAAGAAACTGAACAAAATATGGAAAGAGAAAGTCATTGCATGACCAACTTTTAGAGGAAAACGAAACTTGATGCATGTACCTCTTTTGCTTGAAATTTCTCATCAATAAAATCAGCAGCCTTTCTTCCAATATCATTTAGCAAAGGGGTCAATGCCATTGACAATACAACAACTATAATCAGAAGTTTATTTAGCTCGAGTGGAAGGACTCCAAGTCTGATTGAAAAAAAAAACATCTTGAGAACATAATACGGGCTGTTTTTTAATATTCAGAAATGCAAAGTCTCCTCATAACTAACCTGTTGGCTAAAGAAAATACCACAAAACCGAACTCACCACCTTGGGAAAGAAGCAACCCTATTCTCACACTTTCTTGAATGCTCAGTCCAACACGGGGACCTATTGCAGTAATAATCAATGTCTTGATAACAATCAGACCTGCCAAGAGGGAAAGCACATTTGGCCACTCTCGGAAAAGGAGCTGCAAAGAGAAAAGGTAAAAGAAAGTTGGATGAAAATCCATTGTGGTCCATATGATGGATTTCATTGGGAAAAAGTATGAAGATACTGAATTAGTACATGTCTATACACAAACCTTACAAGCTAACAAAAGCTGATTGTCAAGCTCTTTGGCTTATAAGCAACTGAATGAATCAAATTAAATAGACTAAATATTGCTCCAACTTTATTAGGTTATATAGATTGTAAGAACAGAAAAGGGACTACTAGCACAATAGATGCACTTGTTTAGATGCCCACACAAGTGAAAATGAGATGTAGAACAACTAGGCATTTATGGACCATTGGCCCATAGTTTATAATATTTAATTATAGGCCTTCTGTCCCTTAGTTTATTTAGTTTCTTTTACTAGTTTGTTTAGTTTCCTTGTTATTTGAAACAGAGGATCATGAGAATTCTATATAAACTCATGGATAGGTATTTGGAACTTAAAATTTGATGAATGAGAATTATTTTACGTTAATTTATGTCATAAATAGATAGCTTAATTGAGGTTTAGTTCTTAGTTTAGCTAGGGCTTTGTTTTCGTAGATCTCTAATATGCTAGAGAAAAATGTAATTCAAATTGAACCACCATGGTTAATCAAAAAAAGAAAAGCTTGCATTCGTGAATCAAATAGGCAAACAAATTAGATTCTGATACAATTGAAACCTTGAGAACAAATACATATGACCAAACAACTTCAGCTACGTGCATGAAGTTCTTGGAACAAAGATGGCAAATACCTGCATGTCGATGGAAGTCCCTGTAGTTATAAAGAATAATCCAAGCAGTAAACCTCTGAAGGGCCTTATGTCTGCTTCAATTTGTGTCCGAAAATTTGTTTCTGCTAGTAAAGCTCCAGCTAAAAATGCTCCTAGCTAAATGTGATAACATAAATGTGAGCATATCAATTTGAAACATGAGAGAGCAGCATTTTCTATCATCATCATAGAAATATTTGTCTTACTGTATCACTAAATCCCAGCATCTGTGTAATAAGTGAAGTCCCTGAAACTGTAAGCAGACAGAGTGCGACAAAGGCTTCTGAACTTCTTGACTCAGCAACAACCTACATTAAATTGATTACTATGAAAATGGATAATAACACTTATATACTAACCAAGAAAACATTGATGCTTATGTTTATCTTCATGTGCACCTCAAATATGCGCCTGAGGAAGTATTTTCCTCCGAGAGAAAGCAGACCAAGTCCACCTAAAGCTTTCAAGCTTTCGGCTGCTAGCTTCGGCAAAATACTTTCCTGAATAAGGTTCTGCATTCAAAGATCAGCAAGGTCAGGTGACCCAAGACTTGTTTTCTGCAACATTCTCCACAACAAAAAAATTCATCTAAAATTGGCACTTAAATCACTTGGTAAACTTATACAAACTGTGATATTAACTAGAGTTCGGACACAAGGATTTATCCTGCTTTTCACTTACTGCTGGAAGATACAGTACAGAATATAGATATGATAGAGTGCCATAATAGATAACAAAGTTACTTTTGGATGAAAAGTATATAATGAAGTCGCAAATTTATAATGCCAAATTTCAGCAACCTTATCTGTACATGATAGAGGCATCTGGGATTTATGATGACTTAGTTTACTGGGGTAAACATAAAATGACTGCAAATACTTGTTTCGTTAGTGGTCTACAACTACATCAGAAATTTTAGAAGAAATCAAGGATCAAGAGTTAAAAACCAAAATAACCCAAGCAAAAAGATCAGCATTGGAAGCATGATACTTAGAGATATCATAGAATTTGATAGGAGAGAAGAAGAAAATGGTACATAAGAGCATCCAATTCTTGTAACTGAGAACTAAACTATGAATTCTGCATCATATGGAAATGCATAGCAAATAAAGTTGGAGTGGCAGGATAACAAGGTTTAGATATGTGACATGGTGTTTTGAGTTGACGACTAAATATTTATAAGAACTTGCAAACAAGTCAATGACAAACATTAAAACTTAATTTGAATGATCAATCAATATGATATCTAACTACTATATCAAATATCTGGGAGACTATTTGTTGATATTGTATGGGCCCATCTTTGGCCAAACTACTTCATGTGCCCGTCAAGAAGTGATCCTCACATTTTTTTCCACTATTCTCAGAAAGCTTAATGTTTTGAGTCTATTCAGTTTTCTTCATATCAGGAAGCAGCCCATCCTAAATGACATAGAGAAATTATCTAGAAAGTAGTTTTTTCTTCAAATGTGAATTCATTTAGCATGTGCAGCAAGAGGATACACTCAATGTGTCAGAGGATATTCTAAATCAACCATGAAGGTGAAGGATACCTGACTTTCAAGTACTGGAAGAATCACTAACAAAGGGACCACTGCTATGTCCTGCAAGAACAATGAAAGAATCAAATAAGTTATACCTTGGAACCAAATTTCATGATCGTAGAGCACAAAAACCAAGGTATTAACAGTCTAACACAAATTTGAATGAAGTTTATATTAGGGAAGTAGGACAAAAATAGCTGGAAGAACAACAACCTGAAGCAGAAGAATACCAAGGGTTGCAGAACCAAAGCGTGTGGCAAGCTCTCCTTTTTCTGCAAGAAGCTACATAAGAGAAACTTTAAACGAAGAGGATCTATGTCTGTTTACATAAATCCAGCCTTGCAATATGAAATTTAGGCATTGCAATGCACTGTTCCAATGCTAATCAAGTATGTGGGCAAGAAACAAACAGACAATTGCAAATTTCAATCCTGCATCATGCGTGCTTCTTCATATCATGAACCTCAATTTAACTCTCATATAGAGATCAAGTACACACCTGCAACACAAAAGCTGAAGAAGATAGAGAAAGAGCAGCTCCAATAACGATAGCTTCATCAATGCTTCTAATATTCACCTGCATTCCAGTAAATAAAGTCTTATCATATAAAGGAACAAAAGAATCAAGAGTAACAAAGATATATCCATGAACAAATTTGTCTTGAGATTGTTAGAAAAAAAGTGAAAATAGAAAGGCTCACAAGATCAGGCCTTGAATGAAATAGGAACTGCAAAAGTTTGGTTCCCACAGCACCATTAGGAGGAAGCTCAAATGCTGTAAAAGCAAGGGTTGACAATACAACCTTCAAATGAAAGAAGTAAAGCCACATAGATCAGCCAAGCATTTAACCCAATATAAGCAAAGAAAATTTATGCATCTCCAGCATTAAGAAAATAGTTTTAAAAAAATACATAAATAATTATACTGCTTGAGTACTTCCTAGTGGAAACAATCAAATCCTATGATACTGAAAGATATTAGTAACAAAGAAATTAAGCTCTAGTTCCATAGTCAGTCACAACCAAAAAGTGCTTTGGGTTCAACTATTTTTTTGCACGCCATATTTGGTAGATAGTGATGGCCCCAAGTCTAAAGCGTAGACGTACACAAGCAATGATCTCTTAGCCTAATGAAAAAAAAAGACACCTTGAATACAACTAAGAATATAACTAATTTCTTGTAGGCATGAGCTAGCATGTACAAACAATCAAAAAGAGAAAATTACACTGACAATATGTAATGCTAATATGTAATAACAAAGTAGAAAGACAATTAACATGTACCTGTGTAAGGCCCATGCCAAAGGCAAACTTTGCTAGAGCTTTTAGACGGGCCAAGGACAGCTCCAATCCCATCTCAAACAACTATAAAGGATGAAATTCATTCAATAGATAGTATTTTATTTAGAATAGAAAAATCTACTAGAAGTTAAAGAGAAAATCATTCCATTTGAAATTTGGGTTGGCATACATGATTAGCTAAGTTGTAGGACCTACAAGATATTTTACTTCAAATGTTTACAACCCTTATGCAAAAATGGAAACATGGAGAAACACGTTGGAGTCAAAGGGTTTCCATTTAAGTAGGAATAAGACAGAGTATATGCATTGCAATTTCACAAATAGACAACTTAGAGACAATTTGAAATTTAGGTTAGGAGATGATACAATTTCTCAAGTAACAAATCTTAAATATTTGGGATCAATTATAAGACAAGATGGTGAGATTGATTATGATGTTAATTATAGAATTCAAGTTGGTTGGTGTAAGTGGAGGAAAGCTACTGGAGTCCTTTGTGATAGGAAAGTACCCTATAAGGTTAAAGAAAAATTCTGCTGCACTGCTATAAGACCAACAATGTCATATGGTAGTAAATGTTGGGATATGAAGGGACGACATGAACATAAAGTGGGGTAGCTGAAATGAGAATGTTGAGATGGACGTGTGGTCATACTAGAAAGGATAAGATTAGGAATAACCATATACGTGAAGAGTCGAAGTGGCCCCTATTAGCGAGAAGATGGTAGAGAATCGTTTGAGGTGGTTTGATCATGTTCAGAGAAGGTCATTAGATGCGCCAGTAAGGAGGGTAGATCAAACAATTTGGAGTCCGATTAAAAGAGGGAGAGGGAGGCCAAGGCGAACACTTGGCGAGCTAACAAAACGAGATCTATTGGCGAATAATATACCCAAAGATTTGGTTACTGATAGAGCGCAACGACGTCGTATGATCCATGTAGCCGACCCCACCTAGTGGGATAAGGCTTTGTTGTTGTTGTTTGTTGTTTACAACCCTTGATCCCAAGTTTAAGATTTCTTGAGTAGTCCATATATAATCTGGGAGTCTGGGAAGGTTTGGTAATGCACACAAAAGGATCATTTAGTTTTCCTTTGACAAAATTCAGTCACGAGGTTGTTTCCAAGAAATTCGGTTCAAGAAATAAATGTGGAGTTTCAAATTTAAGGTTATGCTCGGTTTCATTCTAACATTCTCCAATTAAGTGTACATTGTAAAATGTCAAGAGAATGATAGAAATATTTGTAGAAATTCATATTTCATAACACCGAGTATCTTTGTTTTTAGTTCACTAAATGCAAAGAAGTTTTACATTCTTCTGAATTACACTTCTACATCTCTATCTATATCAAAAAATGCTTTAAACTATTTGTCTCTTGCACATTATATGGGATTACCGATCTGAAAACCTTTGCTCGTGATGTTTTCTCAGTTGAAAAGCTGTTCTAGATAGGAAAACTCCAAGGAAAAATATTTGGAACAAAACTTGAGACTAAGAACTTACAAGAAAAAAGGCCTAAATCAACTAAAGTTGATCATCACATTAACCATTATATAAATGTACATGCAATAAAATCAAGAATGTTTAAGAAGGGTAAACAATAAAATTCGCCTAACCTAGAGTAACATCAAATGGTTATCAAACCATGCTTTCAGAAGGACATCTAGGTGAAAAAACATACCAGGAAAAGGATTCCCCATTCCGAAAGAAGCTTAACATCTGTGAGATTTCTTATAAGACCAAACTGATTAAGGACAACACCAGCACAAAAGAAACCAAGTATCTGCATGAAAGCAAATGTATAGAAGAAAGTTAATAAGGTAGTTTTTCCCAATCAAATTCAGATATAAAATAATGACGATCAAGTAACTTTGTGCAGAGTTGGAGCATTTATGCATATGAAAAATGGTTCTCAGCAACCATTTTGGATCAACAAAGTTAAGAAAAGTAAAAGCAGCAAAATAGTCAGTGAAAATTGATCACTTTGTAAATTTTGTCAACGGCCTCTATTGATGTATTGTCAACAGCCTAGATCAAAAACTTACTTTTGAACTTCATTTCTGAGACAATAAACAAGATAGGAACCAATGTATGCATTCATTTCTGGAAATATCTACTTTTGAAGTAAAGAAAACCACCAGTCTTGATGCAGGAACTGACATATGAGTAAAAGATGAACAGGCAAACTTCTCCAATCATGTCACGCAGGAAAGGATTTAGCAAAACCACAAAATTGATCACACCATTATACAATGCATCTTTGTTCGACTTCATCTATGAAGGAAACTATAATCGAGTTGAATATAAAAATACTGGTATCTGGTAGTCATGGTGCATGAAGACACTGAAGATATTTATGTGGAATTAAAAAAATAGACAGATAGAGAAAAGAACTTACAGGACTAGCTTTAATGATCCTGAATGCTGGTACGATTAAAACAGTCACACCCAAGAATGTAAGTGTGTCGAAGCCAAGATCATTGATTACTTCTATGGCACTGGCTACATCAAGCTGAGCATGTATCTGAAATCTTCTTCGGAAGGATTTCTGGACACCGTGAATAGAATAACCTCTTAAACTAATGATCCCCTGGCTTGATGAGCAATGACTGTATGATGCATCCCTTGGTATGGATGACTGGTAGATACATCTATGGGATCGAGTAAGAGAGTGGATTCTCAGTTGCCACTTGTGGCAGCAAAGTTTGTTGAAATGTACAACATGATTAAAATGATCCTTTACAGGATTCATCTGACATCGCAGCATAACTCCCTGTAGAAATCAGACTCAACAAGATGCACATCAGCATATGATACTCTCATCAGCAAAACTATTTGTGAATGCACGTGTAATGGAAAACAGCACAAGCTTGTAAAATACAAAGCATAAATAACACGAGACTAGCTCATGAAGGAGCATGAAGGAACCTGCAAAAGAGTTACTTGAAGTTGCAAAGTATTTATGACTCCAGAAAAACAGCCTAGTTGTGCTGAATATATAAAACAGTATCTTGCATTCACAAACCCAGCCACATTAACCAACTAATGAAACATACACCTCAAGTGGTCTATTGGTAAACTTATCTTGCCAAGTGAATTGCTCAATATACTCTCCTTAATGTTAGACCACAAATAACTGCATTCATGCTATCGAATTCAAACTCAAGGCCAGTATCTGATTTTTTATTTATGTTATTCCCAAATGATAGCAAAATTTTGTCTTAACTAAAACTGTTTCCAAAGACCACAAAATTAACTGACAGAAAAGTGATCCATATGGATGTTCTTAATTCACTTAAGGACCAGGTCAGCCTATTTGTAAATCAATGCGTTCTCTTTAAACAAAATGGGAAATTCAAGAACAGTGAAGGAAAAAAAATACAAAAAAAATCACATCTTGGATAATTGACATACAAGCAAGGGTAGAAGAAAGCAGCACTTTGTACAGTTCTAACAAACATTACATCCGCATCTTGGCTCAAATGAGAAAGAAATCTTAGGTCAGACCACAGAGGAGCAGCAAGGCACAAACTTTTTTCAGTTGAAAACCACCAAAATGCATAATTCAATGCTCACCCTGTGGACATGAAAATCAGCAGCCATGGCATGAAGGAGTCCCAGGGAGACTTCCTCACCAGCGGGAGAAGTGCAAGAACAACCAAACTGGATCTTCTCAGATTCCCAGATTACTCCGAGGAGGGGAGTGAGGCAAGATGACAGATGGCTATTGGCTGAGCAGAGATAGATTAGTTCCCAAACAGGATTGCCGAGTTGTGGATTCTGGTGGTGTTCAGGATATCTGTCCCACTCTGTTTGGTTATCCAGCGGTGGGGTTGCGGGGAAGAAGGTGACAAAAGAGAGGAGTGAGGCGAGCAGAGAGCCGCGCAACCAAATGGAAAGATTTAATTGTCATGTGGCGCACGCGTCAACTCAACTGCTGTTGGATTCGCGGCCGGGATGCTTGTTCATTTTTTGGGGTAAAAAAGTGCATACGTGTTCTTTTATGCACCATTAGATACTCCTGATTCATTTCATTTCAAATAAAAACTGGAAACATGATGAAATATGAAACACATAAAATTTATTAAATTATATTTGAAATCACTTGATTCCTGATTATATATTTGATCGTGATCATAATTGATTTTTTTTAGTTATTTTATTAAGTTCATAATCATATTCTTTTTTACTTTTTGTATGTCATTTTTCGTTAATTTAACGTCATAAATAATTATTAACTTGGTCAAATGTTAAGTGTGAGTTAGACATCGTGGTGCTCCATATTTTCATTTACCTCTATTACATATCTCGTAGATGCATCAAATAGGAGAAATGAGTAAGGAACCATGTAAAGTTCATTTCTCCAGTCATTTTGGATACCTAAACACCGTGGCTCATGGTAAGAAGCCAAAGTAGTTAACAGTTATCCTTTTCTTCCATTCACTTTCTCTGGGTAACTGAAAGTTCTATCAGAAACACCATCATGCTTTTCAAAAAAATGAAACAGTCAGCATACATGAATCCATATCACAAGGAAAAATCATGTTTATAATCCCAAGGATACTGTCAATAAGAACTAGTTATCTTACTAGATTCTCTGGACTTTGTAATACGATAACCCCACTCTTTTTTTCACTAAAAATGGACAAGTATAAAAGAAAGACATAACAAAGCCCATAAACCTAATGGCTATTAGTCATATTCTCTTTTAACTTCTCTCAGAGAATACATTCATGATGCTTTATGCCCTGAATGATGCCCAATATGGCCACTTCTTTCCTGTGTAGCATGTCTTCGCCAGTTTTCGATGGATCTTTGGACAATTTCCTTTGCCTCATTGACCTCTGTTGTGGAGAATTTATGTTCAATAATTCCTAAGGGTCCTGGCTGCAGTACATTGATTACAGTCTCTATGTCATGCTCAAGCTGCCTGCAAAATCAATTAGTGAGATGAGAATGTGCAAAGAGAATTTGCATAAACTGAATGATTCAATACAAACAGAAAAGAAGAGAAAACCCATAGCATGTACCTGAGAATTCCTGATACTTGTGCACCAAAAGGAAACCTTAGAGAAGGCATTATTAATGTTCTTTCTTTTATCCCTGGGGTCTTAAGATGGAATGACACCTAAAAAAGGAGATGCCACAGATCAATTTTTATAGACTCGGAAAAGAATTGAAACTACAATGGTGTTCATTAATCATGAGCATAAGTATAGTCTAAAAAGTGATTTGATTGTTGGAAATTGGAAACATCAAAATAAAAATAAAAGTTATTTTGCAAAAAAAAAGCCCTAAAAAACGATTCCTATTCATCACCTTGTTTATTGATGCTGTTGTCACATAAGGAAAAAAAAAGTCAGTAGCTAAGAATTTCAAGTCTTTATCCTCAAGCAATTACAAGTATTTAGATATCTTCATGTAAAATATGCTATGATTTCCTTGATGTATGAAATCACAGTAAATCTTTAAAAATGCATTATTTAGTATCTGCATCTAATCAAACAAGAAACTAGCTTGCATCAGGAAATTACCATCTTTGACATTATAAGATTAATAGAACATAAATGAATAATACATATGTAGACATGCAAAACTACTTTTTTGTGACAGAAACCAAAGGTCCATTATAGAACATAAAAGAATAATACATATGTAGATATGTAAAACTACTTTTTTTGTGACAGAAACCAAAGGTCCATACCATCTACTGATAATAGAAGAATCAAACCGAAACGAAGTAACTTGGTGAAGTTCTTTTTTAGTGTTTTATGATATAGAATATCAAATACAAAATTATTTAGTTATTGAACAATGGCAACACCAAAAGACAAACATTTTAAGCTTGTAAATGAATTCTTGAGAAGTGAATGATTTTGACAAATTATGTAACCCAAATCTTTGCAAAGTAACACAGTCATTAAGCATTGTCTTTTAAACACAAACCGAAATTAATTCTGCAGCAGTGTTGCATTACCAAACAACAAGGGCATGGTTTCTTTCCTACTGCTGGATAACCATCAAAATATAAAGAGAAAGGGAGAAACATAGCAGCACAGATTCATGAATAAGTGTGTTTCTTCAGATGAAAAGTACTAAATTACCATAAGAGCATATTTATCTCTTATTGCTGCATATAATTCATCCCCAAAAAAGAAGATAATACATATTTGTTTCAAGTGTATTAATCATAAGAATTCCAGCCCTTAGATGTTTTCCTTTCTTCTAGATTAAATGTGCGATCTTAATGTAACAGTATATCATATTCAAGTCATCTTCTTTTAATACTATAATTAAAACCAGAATCTGTAACCAGCGCCATGCTATTTTAATTTCCCTATGTTTGGTCGTTTAATAATTGTAATAACAACAAGAAATCAAATTACAGAGCAAAAATGTACTGTTTTCCTATTTGATCGACATATCCTTCAAACAAAAGTCATCTGCCAAAAGCAGCATTCTGAGAGGAACCTGGTTACGTTATCTTAGGATTAATACTTCCTTTTAATGTTTTCCTTTTTATTCATATTAGAGTTTGACAATAATTAAAATTGTTATTGGGTTTTACCCTAAAAATAAGGATCCTTTGAATTTTTATTATCATGCTATAAGAATTATTATTTCTTTAATAATTCGCTTGGAGAAATTATTTTGGAGATATGAACCTCTCAAAGTGATCAAGTTAGACTTGTAGTTGGACTAGGATCCTAATATTTGGTATCAGAGCAGTTCGATCTGATTGGACAACTATGATATCTTGGATTTGACCAATAACTTAATTATCCTTCACGTTCATCTTCCACTGCCTCATCGTTCACCATCTACATCATCACACCCCACACAACCGCCAACAAAAAAACACCTCATGCTCCTCGAATCATCGTTGCCAACCGCCCTCAGCCATTGTCATCCTCCACCATCAGCCACTGCACCAACTCGTCAAAAGAATGTGACATTATCCCTTCACAGTTTGAGTTATCTATTTTTTATCGTCTTTCTCGAATTGAATTTTTTACTACATTCATATATTAAAGAAAATTCAAAACATAATTGCCAAAAAATACATAGTTCAAAATATAAAGAAGGTGAGCTAGTCAAGATTCAACAGCCAACTACAGTACTGGAGTGCCAAACTCATTTTGAGCTACTATTGAAACATGCTAAAACATGGAGCGAACGCCAATTAGTGGAAACCTTTGTTGAAGGTCTTCTTCCTAATCTTCAAGGTGAAGTTAAAATTCAACGCCTTATTACCATGATTGCTACTATTTCTTTTGTCCGAGTGGAAGAAAAATGTCTGATGACTAAAGACGTCGATCAAGACAAAGTTCAAGCAAGCCACAAGGAGACACAATCACAACAACATATTCATCCAAACCAAAATAGTCTAATGTCTATTTCTTTTAAACCTTCAATTAAAGTGTTATCGCAATTGGACATGAAGAATATTGAAGATAAGTCATTTGTGATTCAACCTTAGGAGGAGTCAAAAAAAAAGTTTTAAAGAAGATTCATCAATTGTCTATTGAAGAAGAGACATCTCAATTAAACCTCTAGACGAGCCAATAAGCCTAAAAGAAGAGTCGGCTATTGCAGAATTGAAATTAATGTTGAAGATTAGTCATCTATGAACCAAATTTCTAACGAGTCAAGAAGTTGTAAGATTGAAATGCAAAATCTAAAATTTATAGCAAAAGCAAAATTTAATATCACAAAATCGAAATGCAGAGATATTGACGTCGAAGACAATGGATTATTGGTTTTGAAGATTGGCTGAATGCTAAAGATCATGGAATTATCGAAGATCCAATCATACTTGTATTATCCAAATCGACCTTGGATTCACATGCAAATTATGATGTGAAAAAAAAAGACAAGTTTCATCTTGCAAAAGGAATTCCATCGACATCAAGTCATCTTTTTCCAATCGACGCAAATTTATTTATGAATGCATGCCAAAAGATAACCAAAGCTACTGAATTCACTTGTTGAAGAAGGTTCTTCGTGTTATTCAAATTTTCACAGGACGCCATTCGACCAAGCATCAGTTCTCTCGTATGTTTCTGCATAGCCTTGAGGACAAGATTATTTTGAAGAAGGCGAGAATGATAGAAACCTAATTACCTTATCTTAGGTTTAGTATTTAATTAGGATTAATACTTTCTTTTAATGTTTTTCTTTTATTCATATTAGAATTTGACAATTATTAGAATTGTTATTGGGCTTTATGGATCCTTAGAATCTCTATTATCATGGTAATTGAAGGTCACATCCTCTTGATCTCCTTGAAGTGAAGACTCTATCATGATAACATATGAAGATAGATACTAAAATTTCTGGAGCAGTGGAGACAACAAAATCTAATCAGGAGAGCAAGGACCGAATGCAAGCAATTTCTAGCTTATTCAGATGCGAATTTCGCCACAAGAAAGTGTGCATGGAAGAGAACAAGTAGGGATGGAAATTCGACCCAAAAGCCCGAGTCGAACAGAACCAGCAAACCTAAGTGATTCCAAAAAGAACAAAAGCAAGGATCTTTACACTAAAAACGAGGGGGAAAACCTAAAGATCGATCTTTGGATCAACTCAGGCGACAAAAAGAGGAAAGAATAAGGTTTTACCAATGAGGAAGGATCGGTTGTCCGATCACAGACGTCCGTCTGGGTCACCGTAGAGAAGGAAGCAGGCGGTTGGCGACGGCAGCGAGCAGTGGCAGCCGCGGTGGAGACGTAGGAGGAGGAGGAGGAGGGCAGCCGCAATGTGTTCCTGTTTCTTCTCACCTTTATTTGTTGTAATTTACTTTAATATCAGAAATAAATTTAAACTTCTAATTATTATTATTATTTTATTTTATTTTTTGGTACTAAAGTAAAAAGTGTGTTCGCCAACTATAAAAACTTTTCGTGAATAAAAATGTGAACTTGTGCCAAAAATTTGGTCATCTGCCAAAGCTGCATTTTTTATGCTTCCAATTCATTGATTCAGTTCCATAATTAAACTTTCGTAAAGGCAAAAGGTTGTAAGTGCTCTTATTTACACATGTAGCATATTGATAATAATACAAAAACACAATTTCTTGTATTGAAATTAATTTCATAAGAAACAATAACAGTTCTTCCTATTGATCGGCTTAGATGATTTTTTATAATACAATACACATTCCTTTTGTTTTTTTTTTTCACAAATCATCGGTAATATGTTGGCTCTGGAAATTATAAATTAAATTATTCATAATATATCTGAATTATCTCGTATCCCTTGTTAAGGCAGAAGGAACTATAAATATGCTTCCTCTTTTTATGGTTGCATGAGTAAGAAACAGAAGAAACACGCGAGCAATTCCATTGCAATTGCTGTCTATTCCCTGATGGAAGATGGAGAAAGCTACAGCACTGGAAACAGAATGAAGCAACAAAGCTGGCTGAAATCTGATCTGTTCTCATTCTTTTCCTTCGAGGAGAACACTTTCTATAACAGGGATGCACAATTTTACTCTGTACAGGATGTCGAAACGTGATACAGAAGATATACAGTGACAACTATCATGATTCCAGTACTGAAACATGATGCTTATGAAGAGTGTAATGATAACAACAAGGCGATGGCGGAAAATCTGGAGCCCTCTCGCCATCATTATGTCAAGATCCGTCAGCTGCATCAGACTACTGTGACTTTCTTTATTGGAATTTTTACATACCCATGCTCAATCTCCTTGGAGAGCCATATGGAGAATGAGATTTGGTCTGGCCAAAATCATGCCAAGGATCTGAAAGTTCATTGCTCGGTCTGGTTGGATAAAGTGCATAATTGATTGGACTATAGTTTGCAGCTCCAGCTGAGTAGGCTGGATGAGGAGGAGAAGGCAAACAACTTCTGTTAGATTGCTTGAATTGCCTAAGTGGACTAGAGCATGGGGAGACAGGAAGGGACATGTTTGTTTTCATGTTGCTCAAATCACTGCAAGGACAAGAGCAATTAGATGAGGAAAAGAAAAAGAAAAAGAACAGACAGCTGGAGTTTCAAGCTTGACTACCTTTTGCTCTTGTATGTTGAAGGCAATGCCAGAGGAAACCCAGGAGATCTCCTGACATAGTCCCTATCATGTAATGGAGAAGTACTTCTCCTGACATAGTCCCTATCATGTAACGGAGATGTACTTCTGTTGACATACTCTCTATCATGAAATGGAGAAGTGTTTCTGTTGACATAGTCTCTATCATGCAGTGGTGAAACACTTCTGTTGACATAATCCCTATCATGTAATGGAGAAGTACTTCTGTTTGAAGGCGACTCTGTGCTGGTCTGCATGTAGATAATAACAAATGGTAACTAAAGAAATACCAAAACAAACCAGTTATTTTCAGAATAAATCTCTGCGCTGAAGAAAAGAATAAGATCTAAACAAAAACAAAGAAGCTTCCAACTAAAATTCCAGGTACTAACCTTGGTTGCAGATGCAAGGGCATGCATATACAACATGTATTGGGGTTTTAGACAAGAAATTAAGCACAGACAAATGACATTTCAATGTTACGTACTTGATCAACGCTAACTAGAAAACAAGTATCTAAAAATATGCAATTCTTTCATCAGTAAAGCATAGAGTACTATTGCAGTTTATTAATAGACAATGGGAAATAAAAATGTAGTCAAGTTTCTATCAGAAGGAACTCAGGAAAGATATTGACAGTAAAGAAAAGGTCATTCAACCAATGTGTTAACACATTTCCACTCTCAACTAGCATACTATTGTTTCTACATGCATATGCTCCAGGATGCTCTGCATAAGTGAATATCTAATCTACAAGAAACATTCTTTGAGCCAGATTGCAATGCATTAACAAAGGAAGTTGGCCAATGTAAAATTTCTAATTCGATGAGCCAATTATTTTCTCCTAGGTTAAACTCGTAGTGATAGAACCATCTTCTGTATTTATAGCTTGGACGTTACTCGTTGTACGTGAGTTGACATCTTTTATTGTAGCCCAGTGTGCATCACATTCAGCTGGAAGTGATTTTTTTCTGGTCAAAGTTGAGAAATGTGATTTTTAGTTCATAAATTGTTTGGTTTTGAATCCTGACCTCAAATTTTGTTCTTGATGAGATAGATTTTTTTTCTGAAACCTTGGATGCAAGGATGGAGTGACCCTTCATATTTATACTCTTAACCACAAGATGAACTCAATCAATTACCAACCCATAAAGAGAGCAGCAGATACATAATTTTTTTGGGGACAAAAGGATCATAAAATGAGGTGAAGGAAAAGGGACTCATAAGTATAATTGGGCATTCATAACTATACCATTATCACATGACTTCCGTCGGAGAATGCAGGTAGCGTTTCATGGGTTGTATTCAACATTGAAGGTCTTTTTGTTATCTGGTCTCGAACAAATGGGTGATCCATTAGTTGTAATGCTGTAGGACGGAGCGATGGATCACGCTGCAAACATTGCTTTAAAAAATCTTTTCCATCATGTGAAAAATGCTCAGGGAGTTCTGGTACTTCTTTGCTGTTCCCTATTTTAAATATTGCAGGTACCTATAAATTGGAGAAGAAAAAATTTCAGGCAAGAGCTACTAAATATTAATAAATAACAATCCTGGAAAGCACTTGGAAGTCAGATTTGATATAAGGAATCAAGACAAAAATAAACAGGGTAGATAACTCACCCCTTCATACTGACTCCAGGGAGGTTTTCCATTTGCCATCTCAATAATTGTACATCCCAGACTCCATATATCTACTGAGAGGTTATAACCATTACTGTTCATGATAACCTGTGTGATATTCATTGCAAAGGAATGAAAGGACTTAGATTTTTAGTAATGTACGTCCAAATTCGATGGTGTCAATCAAATCATGTAACTAACCTCTGGAGCCATCCAGTAAGGGCTTCCTTTAAATGAACGTATGGATGTATAAGATGATATCTAAAGAAGGGAAAAAGCGAACATAGTTTAATAACTAATTTTGGCACCCAAGAATACAAAATAATGTTGTTTTCTTACATACATGGACATAAGGCTGTCAAAATTGTTTAATGGATATTTATGTGAATTATGGTGTAAATTTAATTATCTATCACGACATTTGTCTTGAAGATGTTTTGTACAGTTTACTGGGACATAACAGATACAAAGCACAATATCTTACAATTCTCCTATTTTGTCTGAATTTAATAGCTTTAATACAAATCATGCCCTTTTGTGGTGCTGGAACGAAAAGCCAATATCAGACTTTTATTTCTGTGATCAAACCTACTTGAGACCATATGTACTGCAAACCATACTATGACTCTATCCTAGAGCTTTAACTGTTGATAGAATCCTATTTGAACATTATTATATCATTTTGCACGACCATTTGAGCAGAACATACATTATTTTCATTTTTCTTACACTTGTACATTTTTCATGTAATCATAAAACTTTTGTCACCCACTTCTACATTTTTCATGTAATATAAACGGATGACTAGCTACTCATGCCATCCTTTTAGACTCAAAAGAAAACATACAGATTTTAAAATCAAATTTTGTCTAACCAAGTCTAAGCCGCAAACCATTTATCTATGCCTCTAATTCTGTACTTTAGTTGAGCCATCCAAGTTTGATTCTTATCAGACTTTACTGTTCCAAGATGACTATTCAGGTAAGGCTTAGACCTAGTTTTTTTCATTCTTGGTATACTCCTATATAAATGTGACGGACCAAGAAAAACTAAATTGTTAAAGGTGAATATTATTCTATGGAGATGTAATAATCACATTCCTAAATTGATAGAGAGATTTTAACAACAGCCATCCCTGAACCTTTTTATGTTCATTGAGAAAAAAAATCATTAACTGCTTGAGGGTATTTAACTGGCAAACTGAAGAGAAAGGTGAGGGGGTAAACCAAAGATGTGATTAATATTTTGTTCATATAAGAATAACAGAGATAAGAACGGTTATCTTCTTTTTGAAAAAGTAAGAATGGTTATCTTCTACTGCACGTGATATCAGCAGTCAAATGAAAGATTCTGCACAGGAACCACTTCAATAGCTGAAGGACCTTACATTTTTTTTTTTTTTTGACAAAAGGACCTTACATGTTTAGCCATGCCAAAATCGGCCACTTTGATTTCACCATTTGGACCGACGAGTATGTTAGCTCCTTTAATATCCCTGTCATTTCAAGCATCCACATTCAGAATAAAGAAAACAAAAACACCTGTTACTGAAATGATAGCACTCGGTTCTTAAGTACCTATGTACAGTATTCCTCCCATGTAAATAAGCAAGGCCGGAAAGGATCTGAGCAGTATAACTGCGGACTAAAGCTTCCTTGAAAGGGCCATATTCCTGAAGTAACTTGTGAATTGAACCCCCAGAAACATATTCAAGGAAAACTGAAAGTGTATCATCCACCTGTATATCAAATTTTAAATTAATTCAAGTTATTAGTATATGTACAGAGGACAGACTTCCTGTAGGTTTAACCTAATGCTAGAATGGTGGTTCAGAAAATGAAAAACTATGGCCATCATGTGCCCAAAACTGAAGTGCACAGTGCCTGATGCAAGAAAAGGCTTTTGTTTAAGACACGGCACCTTACTTTTACAATAAGTGCCCATCATATGATCATAATAAGGGTCACCATAACTCCTCTATTCTCTTTGCCTGAACTTACACTGATAATGTTATTCTGCTGGCTGATTGACCTATAAGTCTGAAACATGCATTGTCCTCACTCTAAGGGCCACCACCTAGGAGTTCTTTAATACATATTAGATACATAAGACCATGGTTTAACAAACATATAAGACCTGTTTCTGTTGACTACAATGAATATGAGCAAAGACGAATCTAAATACAATATCATTTATCCACCATGAATTAATATCCTAAAATCCTGAACTACACTAATATGCCTATTTTTACCAACTGTAAAAATGAAAATTTAATGTGATGAGAGAATTGGAGGATTCTAGCTCAAACATTTACTTTACGATTAACATTAGATAACTTTAATAGTTGTGAAGCACCACAAACTGATACATTCCTGTAATTTGCTGGATCTTGGATTTTATTGTGGAACATTAGCCGCATTCCTTTTTATATCATTCTTATTCAAGTTTGCAATTGTTTTCACATAACAAACTCAATAGCCCACTGTAATTGTAATCTTGACACTAGATGTCATGTCAGAAACTTGCACGCTGGAACATACAGCATAACCCACTTTTGACTACATGTATTTGCAGAGAAAACATACACATATTGCACAAGTCAATAGAATAGAATGCCCAGCATATTGAGGTTTACCAGTTCACTCCCATAGTATTGCACTATGTTTGGATGTGAAAGCTGACTAAGCAAAGTTATTTCCTGAAAACATAGAACAAATATAAAATCATTATGAATTCAATGAATACAAGCATCAAAACTAATTATGAAGGGTCAAAGTAATTTAAATGAAAATGCATCTTATCGAGTCATTCAATCAAGGTAAATAGTTGCCTGTTTTAGTTGCCCAAGACATTCTTTTGAGTTCCCATCACCAGAAATGTACTTGACCTCTTTGATGGCGCACATCAACCCACTTTCACTGAAAATTCACAATGTGATAATGCTTCAGAAAATATCTCCCAAGTCAACCATAGAGTTCAAAATGTGACCAATAGTCATCCTAATCGATCTTAAAATTAAGAACTATTGTCACGCTGGTCAGATTATACATGTAACAAAATACAAATTCCATGCATTATTCTTAATTACCTGTTAAAACCAAGATATACATGGCCAAAGGTTCCCCTGCCTAATGATTTTCCCTTCTTCCATTGTGACTTTGGAGAATGTGAAGAAGATGATGACGATGAGCTTGGAGAGTTGGGAGGAAGAGGTAGAGGATGAATTGGGCTTCTTATATTGTCCTGTCTTAACTTTGGAGATGCCGGTGATAAGCCTAGAGACCTGGGATGAACAGGAGATGTAGAAAAGGGAGACCCTCTTCCTCGGGGTGAAGAGCCTTCTGTTCTTCTACCAAATATAGTCTCTACAGAATTTTGGCCACGAGAGTGCAGAGCTCCACCATTAGAAGAGTTATCGAAGCTAAGTACTGGGAATTCTCTTAATGGAGATGCTGAACTTTCAAAACCTCTCGGATGTTCAGCTACCGGACTGCAAGCAAAGACATGCCTGTCCTCAGTAACATGCTGATTCCTCTGTACATCGGGCAACCCATTTCTGCCTCGTGGTGTGTTGATCGGATCTGAATATCTAAATCATCCAACAAAACCCATAGAATGAAATCAGAAAACAGAAATACACTCGATATTTGTACATTGGAGAATATCACAGCATAACATGGCACAACCAAACGCTCTCGTTGAAATAATCAGGAGAGGCGAATTAAATGACAAAGGAACTTGTACAGGATCACTTTAATTGAAACAGACTTGAAGTGCAAAGCTTCAAAACGAGAACAGCAGATTGCATAACAAGCAAACTGTTCCCACCAGAGCTATGTCATAGCAGTAATAGAAATGAGATCTGACCAGAATTAACAGTTATCAGAACAACAGTTGAAAAACACAAAGTTCCATAACAACAATACGAACGCAAAAGATCGACAAAAAAATCCAAATTAGTACTATCTAGACAAAAATAATCCAACCACAAGAAATTAAACAACCGAAAAGTACTGCTGAGGAGAAAATTTCAATCAGAGTGACCGACATATACCTACGGAAGCCAAGATCGGGGGTTTCATCAGATGAACCCGAGGAGCTGACGCTGGAGGCGGACGCGGACGCGGAGGCCGACCCCTCCGGCAGCGGCGAAGAGATCGAGCTCGGTAGCGGTAGCGGAAGCCCTACCGCGAAATCCGGCTGAAACGCAGCACTACCTCGGCCACCATATATGGGAGAAGGGTCTCTGCTCCTTCGGGAGCCAAGGACTTCATCAAAGCTATTAGCTTTGCCTTCCTTTTTCGTTTCCCTGCCTCGCCTTGGCGTCTCGTCCTCCTCCGCGACCGCTGCCGCGACCTCCTCCACCTCCTTCTTCCGCGGGCTGGAAGTGGACTTCGATTTCGACTTCCCCTTCCACCAAGCTGGCATCTTTACCTGCTTCGCCGCACCAGAATTCAATGAAACTCTGATAAAACTTCGAACTTTATGGGTTTCAGCTAAAAAAAGGAGCGATTTTTCGGCTCTCCTGACCAAAATTCTTCATTGCGCCCCTGCAAAATCGAATCTTTACTCCAAATCCCTTCACCTCTAGACAAAAATCGACAGGATTCAAGCTAAAAAACGGATTTTGAATTGTTTCACATGCTTTATCTTTGGAGAAAAGGCTGCTTCACATGATTTTTTTGTTCACAAATCGCTTTTGCTTCAGAGATAGAGGAGAAAAAGGAGTAGCTAACGAGAGAGAGAGAGAGAGAACGAGAGAGAGAGAGCGAGCAGTAAAACAGCGACTTGGCCAGTCAAGAAGGGCTGGAACGTGTTGTTCTAAGAACCTTCCAAAAGTTGAGACTTTTTTGGAGGGGCGTGCAGAGGGAGGAGGGAGGAAGATGGTGGGATGAGTTCTTAAGGCACAATTTTGTTTATTTTGTTCCTGTAATCATTAAGCTTTGTTACACAGAGATGGAGTGAGTTATTATTACAATTAGAGAGCAGTAAACAACACGAAGAAGCGTGGTAATAAGGGCGTGAGTAGGTAGCTCAACGAAAAGTTTTGAATTTAATATTATATTAATTTATTTTTATATTAAACCAATGAACCTCCTTTTCTTTTAAAATTAAAACAAAAAAAGTTTTTAATATTGTTGCTCGAAGAGACTATTTGGATTTGCTTATAATATAACCTCCTCATGGTTTCTTTATTATTTTTAAACAATTTTAAATTTTCAGAATCATTATATCAAATTATCAAGTAAGATAAAATTATAATTAGTATAATTTCAATTATATATTTTAATTAACTGATAGTGCATATAAATATAATTTTATCAGCACTTATAGTATCAATTATTATTATTATTATTATTATTATTATTATTATTATTATTATTATTATTATTATTATTATTATTATTATTATTCAACAGTGCCATAAGAACCTTCCAAAGGTTGAGATTTTTTTTTTTTGGAGGGGGCATAGTGTTCAAGATCTTTGGGGAGGTGGGGGGAGGAGGAAAGACGGGGGTATAAATTATTGTCACAGTTATGACAAAAAAGTATTTATTGATCTTGTAATTAGTTTTATACATATAGATTATGTGAGTAAATTCTGATATGGAGGAATATTAATACGGTAGCTTTTTACTAAAAAATATATTTTCATGATTTTTTTATTATTTTGAAGCTTAACCTACTAATTAATTCAAACAGTAAAGATAAATTTGTCTTTGGATTAAGTATTCATTTCTCTTTTAAACTATTGTTATCTGATGAAGAATCTTTGCATAGTATTATTGCCATGAATAGTTGTTGTTTTTTTTTCCTTATCTTTATCCAGAGGGACCAATGTCTGCAATCTGGGTCAAGACAACTACCAAGTCAACCAGCTCGCCGGCGAAGAGTAAACCTAACTTCGCTTTGGTGATTAATTATGATCATTAAATGCTTTTTAGATAATGACTGACAGGACAATATTAAATAAATTTAGGTGGATTACAGTTGAACACTCGATTTTCAATCAAATTGAATTAATCAGAATTCATATCCAATAACTGCTTTGTTATTTTTTATTAATTAAGGAATACATTTTTTTTGTCTAATTTGGTCGCTCTATAAAGTGTTCATTTCGCTTTATAAAGTTTTATGGGTTGCAGGATCTCCGTTGCTGTAGAAAAAGTGGCATAATTTACTATTAATCAACAAGATTCCACCTAATCATTATAGCATTTAGGTGGCATTGGCACCTCTCTCTCTCTCTCTCTCTCTCTCTCT
>LTAE01006609.1:0-13009 GCA_001647135.1 Pontederia paniculata
TAATACTAATGATAAGAGAAAAAACATATAAAGAGATATAAATAATGATAAATATATAAATATTATAATAACATTATATTTCTTAAGGATCATAAATAGTAATATATAATAAAGGGTATAAATGACTTTTATCTAAATTATTCAAACATGACATGATTTAATTTAACTCATCCACCATCATAAAATTTTATCCAAACATGAGTTTAACAATAATTCATCACACTTCACCATACTCCACCACCCCACTCTATACTCCACCATGTCATACCACCCCTCCATTAGTTAGTTCCCAAACAAAGCCTAAAATAATAAAATAAAGTGATTGTTCATAAACACACTATGTATGATGTATTTAGTTAACAGATCGTTATTTTGTTTATGGATGTCTCTATTGCAATTCAAAGAAAAATATTAGCGTCACTCCTCAACATTTCTCTTTGATTAATTTGTCATTAATATTTTTTTTTTCATATTTGTCGATCACTTTCAATCTCTTTGGTATAAAAAAATTACCAAATATAATAATTGAATTTATCGTTTATATAAAAACTTAACATTGTTTATTTTTTTATTAACCGGTGCGATGAAACATATTAAATTTTAAAGACATATACTGAAATTCATTTTTTAGATAATATAGAATAATTAATTATTTAAAATATAATAAATAGCACATGTAGTGAAAATGTTTCAAAAAGAAATTAATACAATTTATTTCTCAATGGGTGAATACAATGACTTTGTATTATCTGTAATTTTAAAACTCAGAAGTTACTACAAATTGTTATTACTAAAGTTTTTTTTAACATAAAATGATCAAATTATCTTAAAATTTAATATTAGTTGCAATTTGCAGACATGTTATGTTAATTAAACAAAAAATAATAAATAAATCATAAAAATAAACCAAACTATATATTAAGGTTAGAAATGAGATAAATTAGGAAAAGTTAAATATAATGAATGAGATTATAGAAGTTAAAAAGAAGAGTAAAATAAAATAAGGATAAAATGCTAAAAAGAAACGATTAATAACTGACATTATTTTTTTCTGAAGTGAAAATAGAGTTATTTTTTATTTATTAAGACTTGTGATTATGGTCATTTATATGATCTTTCACCCGTTTTAAGAAAATGTAAAGAGTTCAGATATTGATATTCTCTTATCAGTTATTTCACTGAAATATGTTTTAGAGGAAAGCAAATTATGTGGAAAATGTTTTATAGAGAACCGATTATTTTCCTACTGCAGATTGCATAATAAAAAGTAAATTCCAATATGAATTAGTTACTTGCATGCCATATGAAAGTAAAACATTGCAATTATATGGGAGAATTGAGAGATGAAAATATGTATTTTGAAAATTGTATATAACATTTAAAAATTATTTGAAAAATCTTATTAGTCGTCATATTTTTAATTACCACCTATTAAAAACAAGGAAACCTTTTTTTAGAAAAATAAGTATAAGCTTGATGTGAATATATGATTTGTTTCATATAGATCAAAATAAGCCCCACAATGTTCCATAACTATTTGACCTATCCTTAGCCAGGACCTTCCTTCCTTTTGTCTATATACTTGAACAAATAAGATGACCACAATTCACATATAGTGTTTGTTCGTTTGTTTGTTTTGTGCAAAAAGAAAAGAAAACTTCTAATGAGTACTGGACAAAATAAAATTCTGAAAAATATATAACCCTATGTTTAAGTAAGTTAAAAATATAGATTATTTATGTATTTGATTTATAACACAAGAAATAGTGTCTAGAAAACAAACTTTCTGGATGAGATTGCTCGCTGCGAGGGCGCAACCAGACTTTTTGGCGGCGATATTATACCCGTACCATATCAAGCTTATGTAAAAAAATTAGGGTTCATTTGAAAAAATCCAAAAAAAATGAAAAAAAAAACATGACTGCTTTGGGTCACAGAAGATTAGAAGCAACAAAGTATCATAAAGCAAATCATGTTTTTTTTTTAAATTACCCCAAACTTAATTTAAGTCGAGGTATTGCAACTTTTTTAAATGTTTGAACTTAATATTAAATTTATATGTTTATATCATGCAAGCCTCTTTTTTTATATGAGTTAAGAGTTATTAATATTCAAATAATTCGGTGTTAAAATGATTGGAGTAAAAAATGCATTTTTGAACAACATTAAAATGATGACTCAAGAGTTCGAATGTGGATCTATTGTGTTAACACCCCTCAACCCGGATATTGCAAAAGTTTTTATGAGAGTAATTTTTTTTCTTGCATAATATCACATAGTTTTGGATTTATATTGGTCACATGAAAAATATAAAAAAGTAATAAAATAATCTATTTATTTATGTCCAATATGAAGGACACTACTTAAAACTGTTTGTCATTTTTAAATTTGTTTTGTATAACTAACCGTTTAAGGCTTGTTATACATGTAGTCAATTTTTGACAACTATATAATTAGGATTAATAATTGAATAAATGATTCTTATTTATTTGTTTCATACATATATCTTTTTAGTTCGGTGATCCTTAGGCATCCACCATTTTTACCCAGCAAAATTTGGGAGGAGCCAATACATATATATAATTTATGTTTTCTCAAATTTTCACATATAAATACACAGTAAATTTGTTTACTTTTATTTGTAGGAAAAAAATTAGACATGAATGTGTTTTTGAAAAAGGTTATTTTATCCTATTTTGATTTGATTTTATAATTAGTCGTCTTTGTAATTATTCATGAAACATACATACTAATCTAATAAACATTCATATAGATTAATTCACTTAGCAATTAGAAAATCATATATAATAATAGATAAAGAAATAACTCTTATTTACTATGTTGAATAATAAACAAATAAATCTTATTTATTATGTGTTATATGCACTGTATTAAAAATACATTAAACATTCATCTTTTCACCCATATATATATATATATATAATTATTAGTTTTTGTTTTTTAAGTCTTGTATGGTATTAATGATATATTACTATATCACAATGCAAGAAAATGGACTGATGGCTATAGAATATAAATGTATTATTAAGTTATTTATATTTTTTATTTGAAATAACAAGGTTAATTTATGATATGTCATAATTTACATATTTTTCCCTCTATCTACCTCTCCTCTTTTCCTCTTCGGCTCTATTTGGCATGTACTAGCGGTTAATAGCGAATAGCGATTAGCGACTAGAGATTAGCGATTAGCGGTAGCGAGTTAATTGTTAAAATTAATAAAAATATTTTGCAAATATAACGTTTGAATCAATAAGCAAATATAAAATGACTAAAAATGATATAAACAATTATTTAAATAATTTGTATTAATATATGCACCATAAATTTAATAACACATTTTTATTTTAACTATTTTAATACTAATAAATAATAATAAATTAAATAGTTGATCAAATAATTTATAAATTAATAAAATAATAAGTGTATAATATAAATAGTAACTAATATTAAAATATTTTGAGGGTATATTCGGAAATAAATTATAATACGCTTGTAGCTACCTTAGATATTGATCTTTCAAGCATCTCAAAACGCTGAGTTTCAATCGTTTGTCATTACGCTTATTAAAATAATGTTTAAATGCGTGCCAAACAAAACCTTCGTCAAGTCGATTGCCTTACTCTTTTTTCTTTCCGAGTTTTCGATGGATTGCTGGCTCTTTCGCTCGGGTTCGGACAACTATTTCGGTTTTTTTCTCCAATCTCTCGGGCCGGGTCTCGGTCCGCGCGAGCCGCTCGGTTCGCTCGGGTTTTTAACGTTCCTAAAACACAGTACGTTGTCGAAACTTCGGCATTTTTTTCATCCGCCATCGTCGAACCTCCTCTCCAAAACCTTCGGTCCTCGACCCGAAGGAAACCCTAAAGCTCTCGGAAGGTCTCTCCATCTTCCGGCCATGGTGAGTTCGCCGCTTCTTCCTCTCCACTAAAGGAGAAGGTTTCTTGATGCCTTTCTTGTTTCGTCCCTCCATAGGAACCCGCCGGCGGCGGCTTGGACGACTGCTTGAAGCTTTTGCGCGGCGAGCGCGACGAGCAGAAGCTTGCCGGCCTCCTGCTTGCCACCAAGTTCTGCCAGGGTGACGCCGCCGCGACTGCCGTTTGGAAGGTCTACGAAGCCGTCGGCTCTCGGTTCATCCGCCGCCTCCTCTTCACCGGTGAGCTTTGGATTTTTTTTTTGGAAATATTGGCTTGGTCGCTTATTGCTGTCTTTGATGAAGGGATGGGTAAGCTCGAAGGTGGTGTTAAGGGCGGTGAGGACCAGGAGGCGTATCTTCGGCTCTCGGTCACCGTTCTTGCTGCATTTTGTCGGATTTCTGAAATCGCTTCCTCGGAGGCTATGGTTTCGAGCGTTCCGATCATTGTGGAAGTTATTTCCAAATCGTATGTTTCTTTTAGTTTACTTTCTACTGCTGCTTTTTGACAAATTTGGGTCTGGAATGAAAATTGCGATGATTACTTATCATAATTGTGATATCTATTTCATGTGATTGTCAGCTTTTATAGTGCGAACTAGCAATAATTTGAAACTTTCATTGTGAATGGAATAATTTCTTAATGTTCTCCTCCCTCTTGATGCTTTTAACTGTCATATCTAAGATCATTTCTTAAAATTTCTACTGTTAAACATAATGAGAAAATGGATAACTCTGTATAAAGCTTGATGCCACAGGATATTTCTCACAGAGTCACAGTTGTTAAGAGTGAAAAAAAGCACATCATCTGTTAGCTGTGGCATATTTATATTGTTCCCCTGATAATGGAAACTGCGCATAAAGGCTCAGGGTTATTTTTTGTTGCTGTCCTTAACTGCAATTCTCTGACGTGTAGTTTGTCATGATTATTTTGGCTTTGCTCTCTTTTGTTGAACATATACAGTAACAAACAAACTATGTGTTAACAAAAACTGAAATGTTTTGTGCAATTACTACTCACCATGTTTTTTTTTCCTTTTTTGATGGGAGCTTATTAACTTTATCGAATAACTATTCCAATTCATACTCTTCACTCTGCCATTGTATTTGTCATTCATTTTTATCATTTTTTTCTTCTTGTAATTAGTATTCCTTCAATGATTCACTACATATTTCTTTCTCTTCTCCATATTTTTTTGCTCATTTTTTTTACGGAATTTCATTTTGGAATTGTTTCATATGATGAAAATTTATCATTGGAATACATGTCTCTTCAGATTTTTGCATCTGATGTGAAAGGATATCAGATTTGGTCGGAAGAATGTTTGGAGGTTAAATGATTCTACCTCAGGGATTTGGAAAAGACAAATACGACTTCTACAATCCTTGCTAATAGTTTTATGTACACCTAATCTGACCTACTTGAGAGTATCCTCTTAGCCTTGAGCTGTTGATGCAACCACATACACACACAAAAAATCATGACTTCTGTCTCCTTGAAGTGGTACTTAACATTCATGTGCTTATAGAGTTAAATCAGCAACTACAACATGACAGCCTCAACTGTTTTTAGTGTAACTATGTGTTTTGATCTTCCGATGTCTGACTTGTGATTATTGTTTTTGCTTTCTCTGTGATGATGATTATTTAACTTTTCTTTTCCTAATCATTGCACCACCAGCGAAGAAAGCACCTTTTGCTTTAAAATTGTCAAGTCTATTTCGCTGTTATTATCTTCCCCTGGTAATTGTTTTACTTTACATCCAGCTCCGATTCATCAATTATTGAGCAATGCTATGAGTTCCTGTTGTTGGTTGCTGGAGCTTCTGAAAATGGATCGTCCATGTTTTATGAGCCTGGAGTGATGAATGTGTTAGCGTCACATATTGCTACATTGAGAGATGGTAATACCGATCTTGTCGTTCTCCTTATTTCTTTCAGAAATTATTTGGTCTAGCACAGAGCAAAAATTCTATACATCATCTATATGATTAATTTCTCTATAAATGTTAGTATATAATTGTGTTTCTTTCCTACTTTAACGATTCTGTTCCAATTAAATAGAGACGTGATATTTACAGGATGACTAGTTCATATTATACTGAATATAGAAGCATAAGAATCTGATCAGAATAGAGTTTGAATCTCAATTACTGTGCACTGGGAGGTGGGCAAAATATGGCTATTGGAATTGGTGGAGATTTCATTTACCTGTAAAATTTGGTCAAATGCTGTGACCCTAGTCAGTCCTATTTATATAACTAGCGACCAAGAAAAAGTTGTCAATCGTAGACACCATTGAATTTAGATAAATATTTGAAAGAACTTTTTAATGGAAAAAGAAACATGAACATTAAAAGCTTGTCAATCGTCAGTCACTATGTCAGCAGAAATTATTTTTACATATGCAGTGACATTGGAAATGGAATGATGCTTCCTAAAAAAGAACAAATGGAATGATGAATACTCAAATGGACATGTGGCCATGACATATTAAGTGGTCAAAATGTGAAAGCACCTTCCAGAAAAATGTGAAAGCACCTTCCAGAAAAATGTGAAAGCAAATATAGTTTTGGGAGATTGATGTAGACACTAGACACCGGAAAACCAAGAAACCTTGGTCTGGTGCAAAAATAATTGGAAGAACGTGCAGTTAAATTGGGTTGATAGCTAACACATTTTTCTATTTTTCTTAAAGGTTCTTCATCGCTCGAGCTTGCTGTGCAACTTCTACAACTCTTGGTGAATCAATTGCCCGTGAACCTTTGGAACACCAGGGACATATCAGGCTTGCCTTGCATGGTATATTTGACACCATTCTAGTGCTGTCTGTAACTAATTAAAGTTGTCATGTTTCTTTAGTCTTTCAGCTTCAAGAAGGTGGCTTTTAAGAAAAAAAAAATTTTCTTTTTGATATTTAAATCATGATTTCAGGTGACCTCTATTGCTGCGTTATTTGCTGTGCTGCACAATGCCTTCAAATTTGATGCTTTACATATGCTCACGACCCTTCTATCAACAGATAACCCGGTATGTTGAATTTATATTATGCGTACTTTCTGTAGTAATAGCAAAAGTGAAGAATTAATGACGTTTTACATCCAAAAAAGATATTTTTAATGTCTTTAATGTTTATGTAAAATTTTATTTAGCTCCTCAAATCCCAGTTATAAGTTGATAACTCTTGTTTTATCCTTAGTACGAGGCCTTACTACTTATCTTGAACTATATATATTATATATATATATATATATATATATATATAATATATATATATGTACACCTGCTGTCGTAAAGCCACTATCACAGAAATGGATGCAATTTGCTAGAGATCCCTCAAGTTGCAACTCTTCTTTTCTCGGTAGAAAATATGAAGGACTCTATATATGCTTCCTGTCCATTATTTTTATGTATTTAACATAGAAACGTTAGATCTGCTACATTTCTTCCAATTAAAATGAAATAGAGTAACTATATGTTATGTTCAATAATATTCAGCACACGAGCACTTTGCAGTGAAAGTTTTCTTTCTGCAGTAAATATCCTCCCATAGGACAGTTTTGTCTTGAACTCTTGGTGTTAGTTGGCTTTAAACTCTTCCATCATACATTACTGGATCATCTGGTGGTCTGTTTCATGGCAACTCAATAATCCCCAATCCCCAAAATGTTTTGAATCACCAGAAATTGACAAAATGGCTCATTTTTGTACACAAACTAATTGTCTTTTAACCTAATTAATTGGAGCAATTGAAGACACCTCAATTTTAAATATATATATTTATCAAGATTTTTTACGCTGACTTCATATCTATATTCATGTTTTTCTATTCTCAATTTACCTATATTTGTCCATAATACAAAGAAAACCTTGGATTGTGCACCCTGTTATTGCGCTGCTTCTAGTCATCAACCTGCATTGATATGATGATTATATGCTTTATGCTGGCACCACCTGCTGATACTGTCACATTATGGTCTTGTATGAAGCCACTGCATGATGCTTTGAGGTCAATTTCAACTGAGGCATGGTCAACTCAAATACGTATTGGCATTACAGCAGTTCTTCAAAATCGAGTGGGTATGTTCCATCATATATCACTAACTTCTTAAACAGTACTAAATCGGGATTTAGATTCTGTTATAAAATGAACTTCCCTTTGTTCTCATGAATGATCCAGTTAAAGGATATAGTTAAGACCTTTATAAAAAAGGATATAATTAATAGCATCATAGTACCTTAACAGAAATATTGTTTCTTTGACAAAGTCAATATGCTCGAGTGTATTCCCCTAAAAGATATGCTCAAGTGTAATCAAGTTGTAATTATGTAGTTTGTAATTCTGGTTAAGAAAGTTGATTGTTATTCTATACTAAATAATATAATCACCATATAATACTGGTGTTTGAATGTCTAGTCTCTAAGGAAAAGCTGCAAGCTATTCTTTTGGCTGATTCAAGATGAACATACTTTGGGAGAACTGGATGATAGAAATATGTTTCTTTGACAAAGTCAATATGCTCGAGTATACTCCCCTAAAAAATATGCTCAAGTGTAATCAAGTTGTAATTATGTAGTTTGTAATTCTGGTTAAGAAAGTTGATTGTTATATTATACTAAATCATATAATCACCATATAATACTGGTGTTTCAATGTCTAGTCTCTTCGGAAAAGCTGCAAGCTATTCTTTTGACTGATTCAATGATGGCCATACTTGGGGAGAACTGGATGATAGAATACAAAAAATTACAAAATGACCAGCAACTTCTTCCCATCAACAAGTAAGAAGCATATTATGTATTGTGTTCTTGGTTATTTCTTTCTCAAATGGCTGTTAATTTCAGTTTTTTTAATTTGCATAGGTTCTTGCTGCTTGTACTTGAGTCGTCAAGGGTAGAAGTTGCCGTCCTTCTTAATGAGCTTGCTTACTTGAAATATGAAAGTTCTAAGAGTTCTTCCAGTGCTTCTGAAAGTATTGTTGAGAAGCAGCACTATCTGGCCATTTCCTTTTCGTTGATGGAGAAGATCATTAAACTAATCTCACATGCATATGGTTCTGAAGGTATAGAGCTCTTCTATGATAGCTTGTTATACTGATGCACTTATACAGTTCTTATCAAGGTTGAGAGTTGCTGATATGGACTTTACTGGTATCCCACCAGTTTGAGTCCATATCAGTCCAGACTAGATTTTATTATATTGCCAGAACCGAACCGGACGATGACCCGAAGAGGCTTCCGGGTCAGGTCGGATCGGTTAAACCGGTTAAGCCGGATGGTCGAACCGGATACTATTAAAAAATATTAAAGTAAAATATAATTTGTAATCTAGATGAAAGAATCACAAATAATATGATTAAGTATGAAGAAAAAATAAATTTACTTTTCAAATTATATTAGTTATGATCAATTAATATTTTATTTGATATGAAATTTATTAATAAAAATATATCTTAAATAATTATTTATTCAAATACAAATATCAATTAAAGAATTTGTTTAAAAATTAAAAAGAAAAAAAAAATCAAAACATGTTTAAAAGACCTAGAATTAGAATATTTTCATATCTCAAAGCCCACTTCCCTTTTCTCCCCAACGCCACTTTCGCAGAGCCCAATTTTCTCTTTTCTTTTTTTTCCTATTATGCAGTTGAAACCGGCCGGTTCAATGAAATTAAGCGGTTCGAATGGGTTCAACCTGTTTTTTCCCAGTTTTTGATCGGTTCCATCCGGCTCAACCCATCCTCTAGTTTTTCCTTCGAACCAGGACGGGACAAGGCCCGGTCGACGGTCGAACCGGCCGGTCCGGTCTGGTTCTGACAGCACTGCTCATGAGATTATAGAAATAGTAAAGAAACATAAAAAAGATGTGCTGTATCACTTTCCAGCCCTGGGGAAAGGGCATTCATCCAGGAGGAATGTCGAACATGAGAGAAAATTAACTAAGGAAACTTATCTAGAGGCAAAGGTACATCATCCTGCCTTAGTCACCACATCAGTTATAACTCTTGCGCTCCAGCATCAGTGGATGGCACCACTTTGAGTACTGCTGCAGAGGAAAAGAAGATTGTCTGCGAACCTATTTTGTTGCACAAAGGCAATGAAGGGATCATCTGCCTCTTCTCTCTTTCACTAATTTAAAAGTGGGTGAGGCACTGTGAACCTCTCTCCACTATTATAAGTGTTTGTGGAATGTGTGGTGTATGGGAAAAGATATGACACAAATAAACCTTTAACTGGATCATCAGTTTGCTAGGAACTGAGTTGATCTCAGTTTGGTTGATTCTTAAATCCTCAATTCTTAAGGATAATTAAGCATATTTTTCATTATATTAGGTTCAGTTTCGAGTGCTTGAGCTCATAGACGTGGGTCTCCTTCTCTCTAAAAAAACAAAAAGACGTGAACTCCTGGATTTCATACACTCGCTAGTGATCTTACTCTGAACGTCTGAAGCACCAACTCATTCTTTTACGATCCTCTAATTATTTGTAGAATTCTTTTATTAGGTTCGTGAAATACAAGTATATAATTTTGTTACCATCTCAAAGCCTGGGAAACTCGTCGTTACCAGGACTACGCAAGCAAGCCGGGTGGTGGTGGTGAGGAAAGCGGTCTATTTAAGGAATTCTTTGTTACTGTCTTACGATGAACCAACCAATGATATCAAGTCAGTAATTGTCTCTAACAATTTTGCTGAGCTCCCTTCAAAGAAATTGCTGAGCTTATATCTGAATTGTACTTATGTCACACCTTTCCGGAGGGTCAAATCATGTTACAAACATGACAAGTACAAATTTGTTCACCTTTCCTTTTTTAAGGATGATGAAAAAGTTGTCCACATTTCTTCATTGTGTTGTATTAAGTTGGACAGGTGGATACCATTACAGTCCTATGTGTATATTTTGTCCTTTCTTGGCAATAAGGATCAGCCAAATAACTTGTCTGTGCATTCTAAAAAAGAAATTTCTATGTTTTTTCTACTTTATATTCTACTAGGGATGTTCAAGTGGGTGTTATGTCGTCTTGTGTTTATATTTGACCTGAGGGTTTAGAGACATATTACCTTGCAGAAACAAAGAAAACTGACATAAGTACAATTCAGATATAATTATTGATATATCTGACTTGATATCATTGGTTGGAAAATGATGTTGATATATCAGATATAATTATAAAATTTCAACCAACCAATGATATCAAGTCAGTTTTATTATTTGCAACATCATTTTCCAGAGGGTTTAGAGACATATTACAGGCATGACAACAAAGCTCTGTTTACCTTGATGCAGGTCCTATTGATGAAGGCACCTTCATGCAGGTTATCAAAGGACTCAATGAAACCATTGATTTGGTTCTGGATTTTGTACAAGATTCAAAGGTAATCATATTACTCTTTTGCTCATTAATGCAAGAACAAGCAAAATCTTATCGTAACTTCACTACTGCAGGATCATGGTCAAAGGAAAGGGAATGACCTCTTGGCTTCAGTACGAATCATTGGAAGGTGCAACAAGTTCTTATGCCTAATTTTTGAGAAACTATCAAAATGTCAACTTTCGAAAGTGGTTTTTGTGCGTTGGCTATTAGCTCCTGTCTCAAAAAAAGCTATTAGTTCCTTGGATATTGAAGTTCTCTTTTTCCATCTCTTTCAGGCTTTGTTGTCTTAGTGAGTGCCACAATTTGACTCATCTAAGTGCTATGTTGGTGGTGTATTACTAAAATGCCTGACTAGGTAATGATATCTAGATAACAAGTCTGTTATTATTGAATGTTAATAGCATTGTTGTCTTAGTACCAGAATCTGACTCGTCTAGGTGCTATATGTTGGTGGTGTATTACTAAAAAGCCTGACTAGATAATGATATGTAGGTAACAAGTCTTATTATTGAATTTTAGTAGCACTCAAAATTAGATGACCTAAAGACTATAACTTTTATTTTCATTGATGTATCTTTGTTTGGGAAGTTAGTGCGATGAATTTTTAGCTTTAACTTATCAATGCTCCTGCTGCATTCCCAGTCCTCAGATATTTGTTCCCCAATCAAGCTTTTTCTAGAAGGACCAGTATTTGAACTACAAGTGATATTCTGCATATCTTGGATTGTAACCATTTGCTAAGTGGCTGCTGGGCACCTTCAGGCCTGGATGTTTGTTTCTTGTTTGGTTGAATCTAATAATCATAACACCTCATTTGCTTTTTCTAAAAGTTCTAGTATTGCAAGGGATAAGGCACGAGGCTGGTTACATCTTGATATATTAACCTTTAGCAATCATTAGCAAAATGTTTTATTTTCTGATCATTCTGGATTATTGGGGTTGAAATTTTATAATTATTGACTTACATATGGGAACATGTTTTACCAGTTACCTTGCAGAAACACCAACTGCTTGTAAGAAGAAAACTGAAGATCTTTTGGGATATCTTCTCTCGGTTGAAGGTGAAGATGAACAAAGGTATGAATGTGCTTTAACCTTAGTCTGTTGGATTCTTCATAAACTTAAGTATGAACTGTCACTTCTGATGACAGACCTTTCTACTCTGTTTGCTTCTTGCTCCCAATGTTGTGCCAAATAACCATGGAGATAGATGGACGAAAGGCATTGGCTTCTGTTGGAGGTCATAAAATGGTTAGCTTGTTTATATTCTCTAAATTTGAGCACTTTTTCTTGATAATGTTTTTGAATAAATTTTTTTTTGAGAGAAAAGAGGATGTGCGCCAAGTGCACACATCTTATGTTATTTATATATAAGCATTAAAATTACATTTTCGTTTTACAAGAGATGGTTCGTCCAATCCGCAAAATACATTTGGCCATACAAATAATATTTTCAATGTAGCATTGTTCCCCTCTAAAAATACTTGCATTGCGTTGACACCATATCGACCATATGAAAGCCACTGGCATTGCTCGGCGCCTCCTCGACATATAGCAGGGATTTTGTTGTGCTTCTCCACCATACCTAAATGAACTCCAAAAGGTTGTTGACGAGCTGACATTAACCCATGGGCATTCAGATTCTTGCCATACCCTTCTTGCTATTGCACAATCAAAAAATAGATGGTCGATGTCTTCCAC
>LTAE01006609.1:13355-24921 GCA_001647135.1 Pontederia paniculata
AGTGAGTCAATCCGCTTCACTACCCCATCTGGTGCCTTAAAAACTGACATGAAATACACTGGGATAGCAGATAGTACTGAACGAACCAATATTAGCCTTCCTCCTCGTGATAGTAAGCGTGAGCTCCAACCTTCCAATCTTCGCTCAACACGTTCTATGACTGGGTTCCAATCTCTTGAAAGTATCCGACTATCAGTAAGTGGAAGGCCCAAGTAAGAGATTGGTAAATAACATATGGTTGTCTTTAATTCCAAGAAACACCACCTAGCTTCCTCATCGTCCATTCCAAATGGGATGAATGATGATTTAGAGTGATTGATATGAAGGCCAGAGAATCCCCCGAAGATATCAATAAGCATCATAATCCTTCTCGCCGTTGTAGAGTTGGTATCAGAGCCACTCCGCGTGGGCCTCTGTGTCATGGTGGGAGATCACTCAACGAGTACGTTGAGCCCCTTGAGGGGGAAAGGATGCAAGAGACATGCCTTGGATTAGTCCCACATGCACAAGTCACGGGAGAAATGCTGGGTATATATGGGGACATGGTCTTGACTATGCGTGACGCGTTTTGGTAAAACCGTGCGGGCTAAGGCCCAAAGCAGAAAATATCACGCCTTGATCAGGGATGTTACATGACAACTTTGTTTTAGTCTGAAGCACATAGAAGCTATGAGGGCTATTATTGATCTTAATGTTTGTATATAGTTTGACTAAGATGCTTCAAGCTTTGGTGTTTATTCTGCATATAATAGTTGACAATCGTCTTTGAGAAAGCAACTTGAGAATTAGTTTTTGATCGTGCAGATCTGTTGGATGTGTAGAATTGCATGTACATCATGTGGTTTTTTTTTTTAAAGTTCAAGTAGTGTATGATATATCTCTATTATCCTACCTGAGTTTTTCCTTGTCGTGATATGTGAAACTGTTGAATGTGTACCATTGTACAAGTACATAATGTGGCTTTTTCTGAAGTCAAAGTGTTGTATGCAATAATCTCAGTATCCTACCAGACCTGAGCTTTTCCTTTTGAATTTTGATGACATGAGAAACTGAATAGGTATGCAACGTTGACAGTAGTTCTGTTGAACAATCATGAGGTTCCTCTGTTTTCTAGCTATGTTATGGGATTCCCAATTAATCTTCAGAAAGCTCCCACTGTCCAACATTACTTAAATATGGTTTTCTTCTTCATGCCTCTGCTTTTGTGACGGCAGTGTTTCTCGTGTCTACATTATGATCTTGTGCTATTACCTGTGTCCGATACTGTACATTTTCACAGCAACTAATGTTGAAGTCCTTGTTTCTTTTTTTTGAAAGGGGAAGTCCTTGTTTCTAGACTTCATTTGTTGTGTTATGTTTTGCTATTTCATAAATTTTGGGTTTGGGGATCAAGGCGCTCTCAAGTATTACATATGGGACTAGTATGGACACTAAACTTCATAAAGGCATAACAAAGATACACACCGACACCTCATTTGTTGCAATGTAATTCTTGTTCCTTTTTTACAGGTAATGGAGTGCCTTTCGAATATGATTAGAAGAAAGGGAAGTGACGAGGATAATGATGGAATATTCTTGGCATGCGATACCATTCTGAACCTCCTAATAAATGCAAGTAACTACTCATTCAGCTAACTATAATCTTTCTTTTGTTGGTCATAATTGTCTCTTTTTCACAAATTATGTTCAAATGTTGAACCTTTGTTGCAGAGAAAAGATCTTGAAGACTGGATACAGGTACCCCAGTTTGTTGATCTTCTACAAGAATTCACTTTATGGATTGGTAATTTCCTATTCTTTACTTTCAATATTGACTTTACTGTGGTGATTTTGTGAATAATATGTCAACTTGGAAAGACTATATTTGAGGCCCTCAAAGTAACCTTTCTTTGGATCATGAGCCACAGGTACTTGAGTCTTGTAACCGTCTTTCCCAAATCCTAGCATAAGCTATTTTACATTCCTTCACAATTTTGACAAGAAACCCTTTGCATTAAGCACTTCAATCAGCTTTGCAATCAACTTTGGTTTCTAATAGTAGCCATAAAAACTCTTGTCTTATTTGCTTGCAAATCAAATTCTCTCCTGGGTTACCAACATCCATTCAATGCACTTCATATTTCTCAAATAATGAAAGGTATGTCTTGTACAAGTTGCTGAGTCAGGTGACCACAGTACATTTGGATTATAAATTATATAGTGAACTCAAAGACATCATTTCTTAAGACTTTTGGTGTAGTCTGGTAAATGTGAATTATGATAACATAAAGGTGGTGATCGCTGCTTTTTATTAGAATTTGGTTTCCTAGGCTTTTATTTTGAATCAATATACTGATGAATTTTCTGTCCTGAATTCTATAGAGAATAACAAGGATGCATCTGTTCTCATGATGGCTTCAAGCATCTGTGCCCTGATCTTTGAGATGACATCGGAGGAATCACTTTTGAGTCATTTCAATTTCCACCCTAACACCCTTAGGAAATTGTCTCAGATCATTATCAAGAGTTTGAAGCAGGTTTTTTTTTCTCAATTGTGTTATAAACTTTCGTTCCTGATATATATCTTCCATTTACCTTTTTTTTTTAAAAAAATCTTGATTTACGTGAGCCACTTTTATCCAAATTGCTGCAGGGAGAGTCAAGTAAAGAACATTCAGATCTGCACCAAATTATTCTTGCAGGTTTTTTTTAATATTTTTGTTCATTCCATTATTATCGATGAGACTGACCACAAAGGTTATTGAAAACGAGAGGACCTTTTTCTAGATATGAGAAATAATATATTTTTTTTTACTTAATGTAGAATCTTCTTGCATAAATTTCCTTCATCCACTAACTAGTGATTGACTCAAGTGGTAAGGCATTTAGCTCTCTCTAAGGAAAGTCATGTGATCAAATAATTGGAAAACACATTTACTGCAAGAAGACTAGACCATAATACTTCTATATATTTCACGAGATGTTGCAGTTTAGATACTCCGAGTTCACACTGAAAAAAGAAATCCTTCTTCTATTACACCCAATTTTTCATAAAAGATTGCTAACTGGGTTTCGAGCCTAGACAACTCATGTTTCCTCTCTTGTGTATTATTTTCAGGGTACTGTGAGTGGGCCGATCGATTCCCACGAATTAGAGATGCTGTTGAGCCTACCCTGGATGCTTGATCTTTGGCTGACATGATAGAGGGAAGACTTGGGATCTTCCATTTCATACTTGGCCCATGACGCCAGAGGCTGGGAGGGGTAAATCGAAGTCTTTACCTTTCGGCGTTTTTTTCATCTGTGATTCCAGGCACTGGTGAGATTTTTTTACTTCTCATACCAAACCAGATGTAATTGCAGAAACTGTTTGTAAACTTTGGACACGTCAGGCCGAATTGCAGTTTATTTATGCAAAAGCCTAACTGATGTTGGGTTCAATTTATTTAGCAAGTATACTTAGAAGTCATGTTGATGTGATCGTTTTTTTTTCTATTTTTTTTCTTTTACTCTTTCTACCTCACGTTTCATTTCTTTTTTATTTTATTTTAACTTTACTTTTTCACTTAAATTATTAACATTTAATTTTAAATATTAAATCTTAATTTTATATTAACTTAATATTATAATTCTAGTTTAATATTATCTTTTTCTTTTAATTTAAATTATCAATATTTAAATTGTTAGTTTTAATTTTATACTAATTCAATAATATAATTTTAAAAATATATTATTAATGTTTATTTTAACTTTTACTAATATTTTTAACTTTTATTAAATATTTATTAAGATATTAATATTATAATTCTAGTTTAATATTATCTTTTTCTTTTAATTTAAATTATCAATATTTAAATTGTTAGTTTTAATTTTATACTAATTCAATAATATAATTTTAAAAATATATTATTAATGTTTATTTTAACTTTTACTAATATTTTTAACTTTTATTAAATATTTATTAAGATGTTTAATGTTTTTATTAACATATTAAATTCTTAACATTTATTAAGTTTTTTAGTGTTTATTAAAATTATTAATGTTTATTAAGATTATTAATATTTTTTTTAAATTATTAACCCAATACTTTCTTATTAATGTTTATTTTAAAAATGATAATTTAATTTTTAACTTAACAATATATTTCTAAAATATTTTATATATTATATTATTTATTATAATTTTAAAAAATAATTTTTTATGTATCAAGCTAATATTATTATTTTTATTTATAATTAATTCATTTATCTAAAAAATAATTCTATATTCTTGGGTTCTCACACGATTCATCCAAACACCCCCTAAAACTTAAAATTAGTAGTTCATTCAAAAACAGTTAAACTTAATCTATTAAATTAATCTATTCAATGGAACTCGGAGAACTTCCGTTTCTCCATCCAAACGCTACCTTGAGGTGTTTTGCTATTCACTTTTTCTCGGGGATTAAATTTTAGATCAATCTGTCTCGTGCGCAGTTGCAGGCTGCAATTCTTATATGAGTTCTAGTGTTTCCTGTGAGATGGAGTCTACGTACATGCGTTAGTTAAAAGTATATATCAACAAAGCAAAAGATATATTTGTAGTCACCATGAAGCCCTCGGAAGGTGTAAACTGCTGATAGCTTGGCAAGAGTGAACTGATATTGGGACTGGAACTTCTGTGGCGTAAATCCAAGTGAAGTTGGGAAAAAGGGCTCTTTTGGGAGTAACTCTTGATGTATTAGTGCGGTAATGAAATATTTGAAGCAGAAGGTCAATCAAACCCAAGTGGAAATGTGACCGGTGAAATTCAAGCAGATATATTTTGCACATGTAAATATGAAAATAAGTTGCTTGACATTAAGCTTAGGAATTTCTTCTTCTATGGTGACTGCAAGTGGGATTACCAATTAGTTACAAACGTATACCTTACCGAAGTATTCTTGCAAACAACATGGAATGAGAGGGGGGAAAAACTCACATCCAACATTAATGGTTCAGGTTACATCTATGACGAAAGAAAGTTGGAGGTATCATATGTACTAAATAAGACAATGTTTGATGTTTTACAGCTTCAAGATACATACAACAAAGCATAACCAGGGAACTAACAGATCCTTTTCCTTTTTTTCCTCACGGTGCATGAATCTTCAGATGTAGATGTTGCACTGGAAAAACGTTTGCTTTCCTAGCTTGAATGAAATGTATAACTAAACTCTTAAGCTACAACTTTTTACAGACTATTCACATGATAAGGAAGTCTACAGTCTAACGTACTTGAACAAACAGGGAGAACTAGTTAAGGTACAAATTCAGTAGAGCCATGACAGATCTTGCTTATAAGAAATAGACCTCGCAGCACCTTGTACCCCCACCTCAGAGACCTGGGGGCAGTCTTCAACAGTCAAGGACACCAGTTTGTCTGAGCCCATTAGTGGCTTTAGTCCATTATCTGTCACCCCTAAACATTTGCAGAGCTTAAGATGAATCAAGGAGGGGTACCTTAGAACCTGTTGCACTCCATCATCAGTAATTTCCTGGCATTTTACAAGCTCCAACTTCTGCAGAGACCTTGCAGAACAAAGTGCTTCCATTCCAAAGTCATCAAAGAAACACGCACAATTGAGCACCAAAGTGCGGATCGGGCAGCTTCCAAATAATGTAAGAATGCCGTTCTGTGTGAAGCATGAATAGGTTGGGAATTCTCCATCAGAAATGGATAACTCAAACACTTCTAACATGGGGCATCCTATTGCTAATGCTTTCAGACTGTCATCAGTGAGTCTCAATGGACTGCTAATCAAAACAGGCGCCAAAAATTGAGAGGGGAGGCGTATGGAGATGCTTCTAAGGTTGGTAGACTTCTGAGCTAACGAAATGAAATCGCTGTCCTTAATGGCAATGCACATGTCTAAATGAAGCTTCTCGAGTGCTGAACATTTTGATAACAGATGAGAAAGGCCTCTACCAGGAGCAATGATACAATTCACTAAGCTGACCTCCATGAGCTTTGGACATGCAACTTGCTGGTTTTGGCATCTTGCAACTGCCAAGTGATCATAAAGCTTTGGATACCTGTAATATGCATCTACCTCAAATTCTAAACGCTTCAGATTCTTCCATCCAGGACCAAGCTTAATGAGATCATCCTCCCCAATACCCCTGCAATTTTTTATCGAAAGATCTTCAAGCCTTCCGAACTTACCAAGGTATTCGAGCCACCCAACACTACTCACCTTCATACAACGTATGAGGTGAATTGTTGACAGGCTCTTACAACCAACAACAACTGAAAGAATCCCATTAGAACTGATAGCAGGTGCAAAATTCAACTTGAGTGATCTAAGATTTTGACAAGAAGACAAGTAACTGAGGCCAGTATCATTGATGAAAGAACAGAAACTTAATGAGAGGTCAGTCAGAGATGGGCAAAGGGAAGAGAGCAAAAGAATTCCTTGGTTATCTAATTGTTTACCCAAGTTGGACATCCAACCGGAATATACAATCTCCAGCTTCTTCAGGTTCACGAACCTCGTACAGAGTAAGGCCAGTGCTTCAGTTGCAGGATGTAGTCCACATCCAATCTTCAAGAATTCTCTTTGCTCTGCATCAATGGCACATATGCGCTTGCTTGCAAGCGAAAATGAGTTCTTGTCGGCAGTTTGATTTATTCTTTTAATAATTTCACAAAGCAAGTTTTCTGGAAGATCCTCCATTAGGAAGCCTGCTGTAGCACTAACACCTCCTGAAACCGAAACAAACATAAGAAGATTCAATACTGCGAACGAGGATAGGATCATAAAATCGCTGCAGCATGTCAACAAACCTAATTTTTCATAGCATATGGGTCTGTGTCATCAATCATCTTGCTCTGAATTCAGAAATTACCAATTAATTATCAGAAAAGAAGACATTCAATAAAGGCAAAAAAAAATGATGGAGCTTGAGAATATGGCACCCTAATTTTCTTGACTTTACTCATCGATAATTAAGTTGGTATCGAGATTGAATCATTTCAACATAGGGAACCCCTTGGAGACCTTGACCAGTTTCATCATAGACAAATGTTTACATTCAAAATTCCTTCATGGGGATCAGAGGATTCAAATCCCATGTTACCAAAACAAACAGAACCCATGTAACAACAGGATGGTCCGATGCAGAATGAAGCAAACCACTGACATCACGCAGCATGGTATCGCGAATGCAACTTAGGTTCCGAACAAAGAACCTTTCACAATTAAGGAAAAAAAAATGGAAAGATGATCTACATAGGTACCTGGTCGGATCTCTTTTCTTGCAGTCTCTCAATCAATTCCTCAGCAGATAGCTACAGAGTGAGCCGCCATGTGGTATTGGCATGGCTGTTTGAAGCAGCTGTTGAGAAGCAACGTGTTGCGAATTCAAGGAAAAAAAATAAGAAGATCCAAGAGACGAGAGAGAAGTGGGACTCATGAGGCCCGACTTAAAATATCTGTACAGATCTTATCGAAATTAGATTCGCCGCTTGGATTTCTGTCTGTTTTCCTTCATTACTTGTATTATTTTTTAAATAAATTTAACGATGTAGCCTTTTAAAAGCTGAAATAATTAAATTAAAGTTTGTTATTCGAATTAAAATACGATATTTAACTTATTCTAATATTCAAGTTTTATTATTTTACAATGGCTTAAAATATTTTCAAATATATTTGCAATAAACTATAGTGAATTAATTGCATTAACAAAAAAGACTTAAAATATAAAAATTTGGAGACGTGGCGGTATACTGAAACTTTTGTGTTTTTAGTAGTTAATAAAAAAAAAAAATTTTGAAATAAAAAATCAAATAAAATGTTGAAGTTGATTAGCTTTTCTTCTCTCCATGTAGAACTCCAAAGAGTAATTTTATCTTTTAAATCGAGAATAAAAAAAGAAGTGGAGTGGTTTGTGGTTGTTACTTCTACGTAAAGGAAAGTGCATACGTGTGAAACTTTTCTTTATGATGCCATGTGTCATGTGGTGGGAATTAAACCTTCAGCGCTCAAGGGTTCATGCGCTCTTCAATTATTTACTATTATTCAGATATATTATCCATTCACAATATTAAATGTAATTTTTGATGCCTATTGCTCACTTTTGTCATCCTCTTTAATTTGTAAGCAATCGTTCTCAATTATAATTTTTTTATATTAACATGTCCTTATACTCTATTCTAATATTTTTATAATGTTATACATGTCATTAAGCTTAAAGAAAAAAATCAAACTTAAAAAAATGAAAGAATATTCAATAACTGTGACAGTCAATTTTCACATGATTCATTCCTTAAATTAAAATGTACGTTTTAGAAAGAAATTAATAATTTGAAGGTGATAAGAATTGTGATGTGAATTTTTTTATTTTATTGGGAATGGCAAATTTTTTTTCCCAATTTATTCCTTACCCTCCCGATTTATTATCTTATTTATCTTAACACAAAAAGACTATTACCTAAAACATATTTAACATTAAATAAACCTATTAAATATAATAATAGCCTAATGCAAAAAATCAATTAAGTATGATTTAATATCATTAAACATTTTTTATGAAAAGATTAACTAAGCATTAAAGCAATGAGTATGCATTGTTTTTTAGGAGATGATGTCTTTAGAAGTCTCTCTATTTCCTTTCTCTATCCGCTCAAATATGTAAATTAATTATGCCTGCTACTCAATAAATTTGGAAGCATGCCATGAATTATAATGTAAAAAAATAAATACGTAAACTCAATCTTGTGTAAGCTCGAATAAATATCTAAATTATCAATAAATTTAATTTAAAAAATATTGTAATATTTTTGGAGTCACTATTCATTAGTAATTCTACTTTTTTGAATTAAAATTATTGATAACAAAAAAAAATTGTTACACACCCATACACCTAGGTGTAATATAGAAATTATGGTGCATATAAGTTTAGTTATATATCTTTTGGAAGCATAACTTTTATGATTCATACATTACTTGTACAAGTTAGTTAATCTTCATTGTTTATTCTTCATGCAAAGTTGATTCACAAACTTTAACGAGAATGTGTTTTTAGTTTATTAAAAGAAATAAGAAAAATCTCATTTTCAAACTTTCACGCTGATGATAGGCGAGAAAGAAAAAAAAAAATTCACGCTTGAACTATTTACGTATTCATGCTCAAATATTTCACAAACAAACAAAATTTATAGAAAAAGAGATATTCTTTTATCTTTGTTTTTTTTTTCCAAAAAAATTCTCTAGAAAAGAAGCTTTCTTTGCAATAGAAAATTAGCATGTGTCAAGAACTTATACAAAATATAAAAAGAGAGTAAACCTTAAAATTTTAACAAGAAGCACAATTACTAGGGGAAGACTAAAGATAAATTTTGAAAGTCAGAGAGACACGTGCTGAAGAAGGAAGAAAAGTAAGACGAATCCAGCTCTGAAATCAGAGCAGTTAATTACACTATATTTTTCATCTTAACTATATTTTGATGTGTATTATTACTTAATATATAAAAAATTGGGAGGGGCCAAGGCCCGTCTCAAATACCCCTAGCTACATCCCTAAGCTTAAGACTTCACCTCTAGACTATTGTTGTATTTTATATTTATTATTTTTATCTTTTATTTTTAATTTTATGCTTAATATAAGTATTAATGTGTAGATTCCACCATTAGTTCTAAAGGAACTTAGTTGTTAGACTTTAGATTTGGAATTAAGTGTAGTCAGAAAGCTATTTTCTATATTTGGAAGTTACAATTTGAAAATCAGCCCTAATGCATAATTCGAAAATTGAAATTTGTCTCAACTGATTTCAACTGCAAATCAGCAAGGAGAACTTGAAGGATTAAATCTTAGTCAAGGAGGAAGAGCTATTGGAGTTTGAGGAAAAAAGAGAAGAAGAAGATTGAAGGCAAAGAAAGGAGATTTAAGGTTATAAGAGATATGTAGGTCTCCACATTGGCTTTGGTCTATTGGATAAATATTTTTAACATATGAAAGTCCTAGGTCTTATGGAGAATGAAATGAGTTTGAACAACATATTGATCATGATACACGAGTAGTTCAAACTTAAAAATTAACGATACAACATTATAGTTAATACTTCTAACATATAACAACAATTCATAAGTCTATATTAAAGAACCCTTTACATATTCTCAATGCTCTAGTTTCTATTTGTTTTCTCTTGATATTTCTCTTCTCCTTTTACCTCCTTCTCCCCTTCATTCCCTAAGCTCCAATAGGATCTTCTCTTTGCTATAACCCATAATCCTTCCCTCTTCCTCTTGCTTGAATTGAAAATTGGATAAAAAAACCTCAACTTTCTAAAATTTCTTAATTGATTTTCCTAGACAAGCTAAATAAGAAAACGAGAAGATCCTTTCATTTTGACCATCATTTGAGAATGAAAAATCATGCTATAATTCAACCTTGTTTCAATGCATCTTGAAATTTTTTTCAAAACTTTTCGATAAACTTTGGATCTCTATATGAAACAATGAAAATTTGAAATTCCATGTAATAGGATATTCTCTTTCACGTATTCTACCAAACTTTCGTGGGTTGTCTATTCTTGATGAATAAAAAGTGTGCTAATTTTATCAACCTATCAATGATAACTCATATTGCATCATGCTCTTGTCTCGTTTTTGGCAAGCTCGAGACAAAATCCATAGTCACATGTTTTCATTTTCATTATGGTAACTCCAATGGTTGAAGTAAATAAGATAGTTTTTGATGTTCAATCTTGTTGACAAACCAAACACATATATAAACTTGGCAATTTTCTTCTTCATTTCTTTCCACCAAATTTTTTTTGAAGATCCTTGTACATTTTTGTGCTTCCCGGATGGATAGCAAATTCTGATTTATGACATTCCTTCATAATTTTCTTTCTAATCTCCTTATCATTAGGAACCTATAATTAATTTTTAAATCTAACTGCACCATCATTTTCATATCCGAAACTAATGAGCTCTTTGTTGCACGAAGACACCATATAATCACTCTACCTTATTTCTTTGTGCTCGAATGATTCTTGGAGAAGATCCGATTGAATTCTAAATTAAGCCATCAACTATATAATCATACTCCTACAAGTGTATTCTACTAGCTAATATAATAACATTACGGAGTGTGATACGCCCCCACAAACATATATTTGGGCTAACATATTTCCCCAAACAACATGCTTTGGTGCAAATTCCATCTTTGAAAAGTCCAAGTTTTTCCAAAAACCATCTAAGCTTCCAACAATCATCTCATTTGCATAATATCCTATGACAAAATATATAGCAGAAGAGAATTATGTTAATTTTCCATAAAAACTCCATGTGGAAAGAAAAGTTCACTTGGCAGAAAAATAATGCAAGGAATGATAACAAAGACAAGAATACAAAGAAATGGTATAAATACTAAGGTTTGATTGATTGAAAAGCCATATACCCAAAATGAGTTTAGTTATGTTGAATCTAGGATCCCGAGAATGTTTTGAATGATCACAAATTTGTAAGTGAACTCAGTATGTACTAATGAACTTGTTTGAACTGATTTCTATAACAGGATATAAACAAGTTCAGTACAGCGGTCGACCTGAGCTGAAGGAATGG
>LTAE01006610.1:2774-15741 GCA_001647135.1 Pontederia paniculata
TTCAAGTGGGGACTTCACCTAAGCAGCGGTCGACCAAGGTTGGAGCAGCAGACGACCGGAGAAGTAGGTGAAGGTACTATACTTGCATTAACGGATAGTTTTCTGAGAGAGAATTAGGTCTTTAGTGCAGAGTATATAATGTAATCCCAAGAGTCTTGGAAAGCAACTTTGGCAAAATATTGAGCGAGTGCTTTGAGTGATAGAAAGCCTTAGTTCCCCTTCTGTGAGTCGAGTGAAGAATCCAGGCTAGAAGGAACCAAGAGTTCTTGAGAGATTTGTAAGAGGTTGTCTCCTTGTCCTCGTGCAAGAAAGGAGAAGCTTGTAAGGGAGCCTTCATCCTTGAAGAAGGAGTTAGTGATCTCTGGAGATCTCAAATGCGAGAAGACTTGAGCGGGAACGTAGGCCAGGAGTTCGGTCGAACCTTGTCAACAAACCTCGTGTTTGTGTGTCTGTTTGTTTTCCTGTGATCTCTCTCTATTACTTGTTTTCAAAATTATATGCTTCTGTCAAACATAATTCATCAAATCTAGCATAACAAAAGTAGCAAAAAATTTATACACCAATTCATCCCCCTTTTGGTGCCATCCAGATCCTACTCTTTGGCAGACATCCTTGGCATTGCGACTTCAACGTGTTCAATATCTATTGTTCCTCTCCATTGAATAAGATGTTCCTTCTTGCACTTTAGGCCTCGAACAATAAGAAGTTATTCGACTCTTCAATTAATAGTTGTCAAATGGTTGACAGAGCAATTTGAAACCCCATGCTCGGGATCTTCAATGTCTTCCACAAAATGCTTGAGTAGGCAGACATGGAAGACGAGATGCTGATGTAGTTGAGGGGAAAGTTTGACTTTAAGACCACTTCTCCCACATTCTTTGAGGTCTTTAAGGAGAATTATAATGTTGCAAAAGGCCCTTATAAAACTTCTTTCCATTTAGTCAGAGATATTGATACATCTTCACCAAAACTCGAACTTTGACAGTGAAGTTCACATCTCGCTGAGTCGTGTCTGTCCGCCTATTCATGTGCTCGCCCGCTTGATGGAGACATGCTCAAGCGATGTCATTTTTCTCAGACCACTCTCTTTCCATGCGATGCATGATAAGGGTCTTGCTACCATAAGTAATAGCAACAATATCGAGAGTGAGTGATTGCTGCATAATCACTATATCAAAGGAACTATAGTTGGTCAACTCACTTTTTGAGTTTGTAAGAGAGTTGAACGACATTGAGTAATGGACCAGTCCTTCTAATTGGAACCCACATAATGCATTAGGTAGATCACCAAGATGCAATTAACCTTCTTCATTTGACCACTACCTATTGGTGGAGTGTGGTGGAGAAATACAAGTTGGAGCTCAACATCTTGTCGGAGCTCAACATCTTGTCGGAGCTCAACATCTTGATGGAGCTCAACATCTTGAATAATTCCTTCCAAAAGTTACTAACCAATTGTATGTCTCGATCCCTGATAATGCTCTAGGAAAGGCCTTAGTATTTCACCATAAGCTTCAGGATAAACTCTACAGCTTCGGTAAGCAAGGCAATTGACTGAGCCAACAGTCAAGATGGCATACTTAAACTTATACACTATCACAATAACGGTAATCACCCCTTTAGAGCAGAGTAGACCCGATGAAGTCCACAGAGACATGCCCCCATGGATATTCCGGAATGAGCAGATGCGCTTAGACCACCCGAAAAAGAATATTTATTATTCGATCCATAGCCTAGGCAAGGGTTCCAAGAGTTCTTCAAGCATTTGGTTAATGAACTTGTCCTATAAGAAAATGAGGCATGTCTTAATGAAAGCTTTGACATAATGCTCCATCCTCAGTCAGACATGTCTCTTTAATGAGTTCCAAAATGAGACAGACACATGAATGTCCCATCCACTTTGAGTCACGACACTCCTTCATGATCCCGCACCGTAAGTTGTCAAACATAGGAACATAGATGCGATTTTCCTGGTGAAAATGAGCCCATCCTCCATCCAAAATTAGTGCATTTTTCCCTTCTTCGCATGTTCAAACATGTTATTTACTGCAATCTCTAATTCTAACCCTTTTCTTATCCTTCATATCATCTTGGCTTGAGAGGAGCTCATGGCTGCCAATTTCACTTTTCACTTGAGGGCATTGGCATCAACATTTGTCTTGCCATGCTTACACTCTAAAAATATAATATAACTCCATCATAAAGATTGCCACCTTGCTTGCTTTAGTGAGAGCTTCTTTGAAGTTTTTAAGTATCTAGTAATGACATTGTGCATCTTGATGTGAAAATGCGACCAAAAAGGTAGTGTCGCCATTTCTTTAGGTTGTCGATCACCATTGTTATCTCTTTCTCTTGTACAAGATAGTGTCATTCCATGTCATTAAGCTTATGACTCTCAAAACAATAAGATGCCCTCCTAAATGAGAATGTCGCTGGTGGAAAAATTTGAGGAATTCGTGTGGACCTTATAAGCTTTTGTGTGGTCCATAGGGCAAGCCTGGTTCTTTTGTCATGGCCCTCTTGAGGTTGTTTAACTATTTATCTTATTATTGCAATATCTGCTGAATCTATATAGTGCCTATCAATAATTTAAAAATTACATTTTCATATATATATTATAAATATTTGTATTACACATAACATCAAGTATTAAAATATCATGACTATGAATATTTTGTCTAAATGCTTGAATGTGATTTTAACGCAACGGATCACATCTCCTCGTGACTTCGACTCTCATTTCGTGAAAAAAGTGGCACTTATTTTTTTCTCAATATTTATCCAAAAATATTTCTTAATATTTGATATTTAAAAATGAGTTTAATGTACCTACTAAGCACTTGATGCTTAGTAGGGATGTTGAACACATCTTGACCATCTAATTTATAATTAATGGTAAATTTTATAAGTCATGATTGTTTATCAATTTTATGATCCACCATTGATTATGGATTAAATGGTTAAAATGTGCACAGCATCCCTGCTGAGCATCAAGTGCTTAGTAGGTACATCAAACCTTTTAATAATTATTCAAATATTGAGATTTAAGTATGAATATCGGGTCTTTTACTCAAGCAAATTGTTTTTTTTTATCACGGGGCAATACCACCATATGTCCTTTTAAAGTTCATCTTCTCTCATTCCATTTGATAAAATTCAAATGTGAGACTAAAGTAGGTAATAGTTACAAATAAAATAAAATATTTAATTTTATAATTATAACTAATTATATTTTTAAACATATGATACAATATTTTTTTTTAAAAGATGATTATATATCATAACATTTGACTTCTTCTTATCGAATATTACTTTTCATCCAAAATCATCTTCTTCCTTTTATGATATGATATAGTTAAGTTATTATCTAAACTGATATTAATATATTTTACTTAAGATATTATCTAATCTATAGATAAGACATAGTAAAATATCATCAGATATATTTAATTTATTTTTTATTTAAATTTTGTAGTATAAATATTTGAGATATTAACTTCTTCTCGTTGCATATTACTTTTGATTATTTTAATATTTAATCAAATCATATCTAAATTATTATTAAAATATACAAATTTTAAATATTTAAATTACTTTCTTTCCATTATTCTTACTTAGTATTAGCTACTTATTATATATTACTACTACTATTATCATCGTTATTGTTAATATTTAAATTTCAAAATAGAAATAACATAGATTTAAAACAAACCAATATGTCACATGCATCTAATAGTTACAACGATAATCATTTCTAATTTAATGTAAATATAAATTAACAAAAAAATATTTGTCATCTAGAGGGAATAAAAAATAACTAACAAGGAATTGCTTTTGCCAATAGAAGTGAATATTATAGCAATCCTCTCCAAGTAGAACAACAACAAACTACTTGTGACTCCTTAAGCTCATAGCTCTGACAAATGAAAACCAAGCCTTCTTTTTGTAGATGGCTAGGACATCAACTTCAGAAAAACAACAAGAGATATGGGATAACCTCTAGGTTTGCTAATGCACCTTATTTTTAGTGTAAACTCAGAGCTAGCTCGAGATCTTTCATTCAATGATCCAATTTTGTTTGGTGAACAAATAATGGATATCAATCTTTGGTCTCAAAACTGCCTTTATTGTGATGAACACATTTATGTTGAGTGTCCACACTATCCATTTTGTAATAGGTCTACATTTGAATTTGAGCTGAACTTTGCATTGAACACGATAGATGAACACGACCTATTTTCAAATTCAACAAAATATGTGTTCGATAACTTGGTGCAATTTTTGTCTGCTTAGATAATTGAACATGATCAATTAGCTATTTTAAAATGGGTTGTTCCATGTTGTCCTTCTCTAGTTGTTGATTTTGACCCCTTTTCCAAATTTGACTTATTCCAATGCTTCGACATCAAATTCTTTGTCTTAAAAAGAAAAAGCAACAAACTCTTGGCTAGTTTTCGTTTCAACTTGAAAAAAAAAATTAACATATTAACTATAAAATAATGTACAAAAGTTGAAGAAAAAACTATAAAAAATGGCTTAAATTATATGTATCCTTGGTTTTGATACTTTCGATAAATAATTAATGTATCGGCAGTAAAATCCAACATGCTTTAAGCAGCTAATGCTTTTCACATTTGTCAACAATAGGAAGTTTGCTATAACATCTACTTTGGCCTTATTTACATCAGTTCCTTTTTCAGAGATCTTGTAGCCAAGACCAATACCTTCCTTCACCATGAATGTCCCAATTCAAAAACAAATTGTACTCTCACAACTCTGCAAAAACTAAAGATAAATAGTTTAAGCAATTTTCAAAAGAGCTTCCAATGAGTGTGAAATCATCCATGAAAACTTTCACAATTTGTTCACTCATGTTAGCGAACATTTCCATCGAGCAATGTTGAAAAGTATCTAGGGCATTGCACAGTCCAAATAGCATCCACTTGTATGTGAAAGTCATACGGGCATGTGAAAGTCATCTTATCATGATCTTCTTATGCCACTGCAATTTGATTGTATCCTAGTATCCATCTAGAAACAATAAAAACTATAATTTGAAACACATTTAACATTTGATCAATAAAAGGTAAAGAGAAATGATCTTTGCATGTGGCCTCATTGAGCTTATGGTAGCCAATACATACACGTCATCTTGTCATAATTCGTTGTGGTATCAACTCATTATTTTTTATACTTACCACGTTCATGCCCCCTTTCTTTCGAATCACATGTAATGGACTTACTCAAGGGCTATCAGAAAATTGGATATATTATACCTATATCGAGCAACTTGATAATTTTAATTTTTACAACTTCCTTCAAAGTGGGATTGAGCCTTCTTTGAAATTGAGCATATGATTTTGTTGTTTCCTCCATCGAGATTTTATGCATGCAGATAGTGGTATAGATGCTTTGGTGTCAACAATTGACCAAGCTATGGCCTTCTTGTGTCTTCGCAGCACTTCAAGTAATTGTCGCTCCATGTCTTCTGTAAGATGTGAGGATATGATCACTAAGAATGTATATTCTACAATAAATGCATATTTGAGATGTGATGAAAGTTCTTTCAGTTCAATACTTGATTACAATTTGGCATGATTCTCCCTCGAGTGGGTTTTTCATACCTCTTCAATATTCTCCTTCTCAATATGTTCATATGCTTATTCATTGGATTCTAATAGTTCATCATCCCCTATGTATGAGTCTTGAATAACATCAGAAACAATCTCATCAAGTTCATCAGTGTTATCATCTTCACAAGTATCAATAGTGAAACAAGAGGAATAATCAACAACTTTCAAGGCATTCTTTGTATCAAAGATTAGATCTTCATTGTTGACCCTAAATGTAAAAATTCCATGTTGAATATCTATTTGTGTATTCCCTGTCGCGAGGAACGGTGTTCTTAGGATGGTAGTTGCTTCTAGTTCAGTCCCAATTTATAGAACAATGAAGTCGAGTGAAAATATAAACTTCGCAACTTTGACTAAGACATTTTCTAGCAACTGTTTTGGTTTCTTGATGGATTGATCGGCCATTTGCAAAATGATTGAAGTTGTTTCAATTTCCCATTTGCAATGTTTTGGTTTCTTGATGGCATTAGATTTATGCTAGCTCCAAAATTACATAAGTCTTAGCATAGTGATAATCTCTTATTTTGCAAGGTATAATTAAGCAACATAGGTCTTTTATTTTTGGGGTATGTTGCTCTTGAACACCACACAAAATTCAGGTGATATCTAGGCAAGTACTTCCACTTTAATTTTCATCTTGTGCACCATAATGTCCTTAGAAGTTAGCATAACTTGTCATATTGAAGAGCTCCATGAAAGGGAATGTTAATATGCAGATGTTTAAAAATTTCAATAAAGCGGGAGAATTTATCTTTTGTGATGTTTCATTTGCAATTTTTTCTTGAAATTATGAGTAGATGTCACAACATATTTTGCCCTTATTTTGTTTTCTTTGTGATTTTTCAAATTTAGCATCAATGTGTTGAGTAGGTCCACCAAGTTGCTTTTTCGCTTTTGAGAGAAATAGCTTTTGATCCTTCTTTCGGGTTTTTCTCAGTGTTGCATTGGAGTGTTCCTGATGTACGTCCAACTAGTACATTGGTAATCTGTCCCATTAGTATCTCTAGGTTTCAAATAGAAGCATCTTGATTATTCACATTAATCTCCATAGTTATCATAAACTTAGTCATTAATAACTCTTATTCTCAATTTGTGATGGTTCTGTAATGGTTGTCATTGGTAACCAGGTTGTGGTGGTTGTTGCTCTTAATTTTGTCTCCATGAAAATTTTGGAAGATTGCTTCAGCTTGGATTGTAAGAATTTTCTAATACTATGATTTTTGGAAAAACAACTAGAAATGAAGTTAGCATTCTCAAATTGATTATCGACTAAGGAATTAAATTCAAGCATTTAGATCTACCATGTCGTTCTCCACATATTTCACAATGATTCGTCATATTCATAAACATCTTAGACCTTTTGTTTAATGATTGTAACTGAGACATTGTTCCATCATTATCCACATTATGAACTTCTGAGTCAAATTCTTGGTTGTCCAAAAGTTGACTACAACATCTTCAATGAGTTCATAAATTTTATTAAGGCTTCTTGCCCATGGTTGATCATCCGGTTGAGGAATCTTGCTTGTCTTTATCACTTTGACAATGTCCGTTGTTAAAGCCTTCAAGTAACTCCCAAAAGGAGATCCGATTATTAGTAACACCAACAAGCAATTCCTTAAATTGATCTTATTCTTCAATTATTGTCTAAAGGATCTTAACTTATTTCTCAATTTCGTTGCCTTTTCGGTGGGCAATATTTGTTCATGAATTTCTCAACCAGTTGAGCCCAAGTCCACATAGATCCTGCTGATAATGTCTTAAGCAAAGTAAATGCTTTATCTCATAACTAAAATGAAAACAAATGTAAATGAACACCATAAACATAAATATTATTTCACTTGAATGTCTTATAGATATTCAATAGTCTATCAGATGGTCGTTAGGGTTCTCATTGAATGCTCTACCAAATTGTGATAGTTGAACCATCATCATGATTGTTGAGAAGATATTAAATTTATTTGAATTGATGGCTGGAAGAAAAATGCTCGATTTAGAATTTATGTGTTTTGATGAGAAATATGCATCAATGATAACTTCATCTCTTCTTCATTAGCTTCAATCCAGGGCAAATCTTGATTGTTAGTCATTGTCACTTCTTTACTCAACTTTCGGATGGTTTTCTCAATCTCATGATCAAATTCTAGAGACTATTTTTGCTTTGAGTATTTTGTTGAGTGCTATGGCTCAAATCCTCCAGAGTTAATAGCCTATGGTAATAGGTATCCTCTTGAAAACTACACGTCCATAGAAAAATAGTCTCAAAGTAACTTCAAGTCAAAATAGTATGTAAAGTTATAATTCCCGACATCAACGTCGAAAACTTGTTGCAAAAAATTGTTACATGTTGATAAGCATTTTTTATACAGATAATTTTGTGCCAAAACACTTCCATTTTCTGTTCATTTTCAGCTTAAATGCATATTCTCTTATGTTTTTTACCCCACTTTCCCAAATTTTTTGTATAACTGATATGTAGAGCTTTATACCAATATATATGCAAATATAAATGAATTATCAACTCTCTTTTACCTCATTTTGGTTCACTAATTATTTGCTGACCTAATCATTTTTATTAAATCACTTTATGAGGAACACACCTAATCTAATTGCTCATTGGATACTAATTGATGAGAATATTGGTTTTTGTTTTGTCTTTAGCACAAGATATTTTAAAGTTGTCATATTTCCATTTTTGGATTCTTCAGTTGCTTTTTGGGTTGCTGCTGCAAAGGCTACCACCTGCCCAAGCCTCCCAACTTTTTGAAGGGGACAAATGGCACAATCAGAACAGAGGAGATTAGAAGGTTCCACAAGAAGATATAAAGGAAGAAAAGTTGCGGCCATGAGGCTCCCTCTCTTCGAAGGGGGGGGGGGTGTCTCTCTCACCCTATCCAGGGAGAAACATGGAAGCTTATTAGGGTTCGAAGGAGATAGCTGCACAAGAAGGAATCAAGGTGGAAGAAGGGTTGGTGCTGCAGTTTGTTATACTTAGCTCTCTTATCTTGTATTCCTACGATTTTGAGTCATGTATGAAAGTTCCTTTTTATGAATTTTCGAAAGTTGATTCTTGTGTATCAATGTTGGGAACCTTGCTAATAGCTATGCTAACTTGTAATTTTGAGAGGCTTGTTATTTTTGTTATTTGATCATCCGAAAGGAAATCAATGCAAGGTTTCTTTGCCCTTTTTATATTGGATCAGATTTGAATGTTGTGATGTTTGAGGAATGAGTTTTAACAGTTGTATCTTATTGAGTCATCGAGAGATTGTCTTTTCATGTTTTATGATTCCCTTGGATGGAAACATAAGCTCATTTCTCCATATCTCTATTCATGTTGTTAGAAACTGAGATACTGTTGATTATGATTGTTGTATAGGTTAAATCTGTTTGGAACTATATTTCTCACATTGAGGTAACCACTCATTCTTTTTCCAAAGTTGATACCTAAAAGGGTATTCAACAATAGATTTTCTTTTATAAAGCATAAGTTGATCTTCTGTGTTTTATTTTCATATGTAGATTTTAGTTAATCAGAATTCTTTTGAACACCAAAATCAATCATATAGTTAACTACTCTCATTTCGGTTCTAACCATCAGCTAAGAAGTGGATGGTGGGGAATTCTTATTAGATAATTTGGAAGAATTGTTAATGTTTGACTGAGATAGTTTTCTAAGAATGAGAAATCAAAATTATAAACTAAGAGTTTATGAGAGTAGCCTTAGTGATTCTATTTCTCATTGGTCCAAGATATAATTCGGATTTGTTTCATTTATCACACAAGTAGAAGTCCTAGATGAACCCTACCCTTAGAAAAATAGCTCCCTAATTGCATCAATTTATAGTTCTTTCTCTTGTTTAGTTTTTATAATTTCATAAATCCATAATACCAAAAACAACTTATCATTTATTTATGAAATTAGATTTCTATTATCATATGATACAAAACTCTGATATTCTTGTTTTGTAGCTATATCCTTAGTTTTCAGTTTATAGTTTAGTTATAATTTTTTGTTTTAGTTAATTCCCTTTTTCTAGTTAGTTAATTCGGTTCGATTAGTTCTTAGTTTTAATTCACCGTGGATACGATATCTTAGGTTAGCTACTCGACTTGTGCACTTGCAGATTTGAGGAAGGTAAGGGTTTAAAACTTGATTATCACACTCCACAATCTACACATTACATATCTATCCTACACACAAAAACCCATAGCACACATTCTTCACATCAAATTTTTAGCGTCGTTGTCGGAGAGTTGAGGCAATTAGGAATTAGGACTTATTTTTCGTAATTAGATAACTATTTTATTTATATAAAGTTTATGTTTCATTGTGCACATTTCAGATATCTAGTTTCTTTTGTTAGTTTCTGTTAATCTGATTATCTTAGGAATTTTTGTTCTGAAACTATTCACAATTTTCTGAGATAAACTACATATTTTGCCTAACCACTAATCATTGTCCTAATTTTTTTATTTTTGGTTAGCAAGCTTATGCACAGATCTGATAGCTTAGAAGATTTCTTATCTGAACCACAAGCAAAAATAAGAAGAAATTCAGTAAAGAGTGTTTACAGAAGAAGGCAGAGAATAATTCAGAATTCTAGAATCAGATTTGAGATATTGATACCTACTGAAACTACTGAAATGGCAGCTCCTAGAACACTCAAAGATTGTTATGCACCAAATGTTCAAGGAAGACCATCCTTAGGAACTGTTCGTAGTGCTACATTTGAGATGAAGTCATCTTTAGTCACAATGGTTCAGCAAAATCAGATTGGTGGAAATGCAACAGAAGATCCAGCTCTTCACATAGACAATTTTAAAGAAATTTGTGGTACACTGCAATACAATGGAGTATTAATTGAGGCCACCTACATGAGATTATTCCCTTTCTCACTTAGGGATAGAGCTAAGTTATGACTGAGGTCATTGCTACATGGGATCAATTAGTACAAGCTTTTTCTAGCTGAATACTTCCCACCTAACAAAACATCTCAAATGAGGACCCAAATTTCTGAATTTGATCAAAGAGATGTTGAATCCATATATGAAGCATGGCAAATATTTCAAGGATTGTTGATGACATGTCCTCACCATGGTTTTGAGAAATGGCAACTAGTGAACTACTTTCACAAAGGTCTAGACTATCCTTCTAAAGTAGTCATAGACAATGCAGCTGGTGGAGTATTTGCATCCAAGAATATTGATGAAGCCTATTAACTCATGGAAAATCTAGCTAAGAACCATCATTTCTTAGCACATGATAGAGCAAGAAAGCCTACTCCTAAACAAGAAGTTCACAATCTAGATGCATTATCTGCCAAGATGGAAGCTATGTTGAAAAGAATGGAGAAGCTGAGTTTCACACCTCAAGTTAATATGGTTGCTAATCTTGAAATTAGGTATGAAATCTGTAGAAATTCAGGACATCCAGCTAAGAGTTACAACTTAATTATGCAGACTCAAACTGAGCAGCAAATTGATCAAGCCGATTCTTTAGTACCCTATGGAAAGACAAGAAATCTACAACCCTGATAATAGAAACCATCCTAACCTTTCTTAAGAGAAAATCATTTCCAACAACCTCCTCAGATTCAGAATTAGAACCAAGGAAGGCAACCAAGGATTTTGCAAAGAAACCGCAGTTACCCCAACAATCTTTCAACATTCAAAACACTCAAGCCACCAAACCATCCTATGAACAACCAATTCCTATCAAGTTGATAAGTGTGATAAATGCATACGTATAATTAGCATAATTCATCTATTTTACCGCCTTATCATGTGATTTAGATTATAGCTGACTTTAATTCACTCAAAGAAAGAGAAACTACTCAAATTAAATTATTTTGAAGATGGAGTAACTTAAAACTGGAGAAAATGAGACGGAAGACCATCAACCGTAGTGACACTCAATTGAAGAGAAGACTCGGCTACGGCTAACCCTGGAAACGACCGTAGCGCATCACCACACGATTGTAGCGCATCTCGCATAGTCGTAGCCAGATCACTTCACGACCGTAGCACATCACCTCACGACCATAGCGCATCACCTCACGACCGTAGCACATCACCTCATGATCGTAGCGCACGGCTTTGAGGCTGTAATCACCATAGAGGGTCATTAATAGTTGGCGGCCGACTACAGTGCATATATAAGACCTAATTAGGGTTTGGGGACGGACTCTCTCCTCTCTTTTGCATAGAGCCAAAATTTGGGAATTTGTAATGTTTAGGGATTCTTGAACTTGTAAGAGGTACATTTAATGTTGTATGTTTGTGACTTTGATTTATGTTGAACGTTAGTGTTTGAAATCGTGATTTTGAATGTGATGATGAATTTCTTCTCTTCTATGTATCTCTCCCTTTCCCCTAATTATGATGCACTAATCCCTCTTGTTTTAGGGTTAGATGAAATTTAGGGCTTAATGACTTTGGAATAGTGATTACGCTTATATATGACTCTTTTATTTAGTAAACATTTTGTTATATTCTTGTGATATTAGCTACCTCATTTGAATTATCCTAAGTTGTTCAGTGATGAAAGTCATATTAACTAACTAGTAGACTTTGCTAAATACGATATATAAGTGCTATCTAGAAATAGGAGTGCCTTGTATTGCTTCTTGATGCTCATGAATATGAATGCAACTAGTGTTAGCGTGACTGCATGAAAGTGTTATTTCATAACCCTCGTTAGAATTGTGTTACCTTGAAAGAGGAATACATGATTATTGGAGTGAAGCAAGAGTTTAATGCATGTCCTATCACTATCTCCTTTGCGTGATCACCCTAAATGGATTCGAAACCCTAGAACATTTCTCTCCTATAATTATTCTCATTCTAGCACTTAGTTCATTTACTTCTTTCACATTCTTCTTCTTTAGTGTAATTGATAGCCTAGTATTTTCTCTCCTAACCCTAATCGTCTAGATAACGACTTGAGAACTATAATTCTAGTACTTGGCCTCTTACTCGTGGGATACATATTTTATTACTAGAACAAGGCCCCGTGCGCTTGTTAAGTTTTTGGCGCCGTTGTCGGGGAAGTGTGCCAATATTAGAATTTTGTTTTTAATAGTTACTTTAGACACTTTTCTTTTTATTGTATGCCACGCTCGTGCAGGGAATTAGAACCTTTTGACCTAGAAATTGATAGAACTTGTCGAGCAATTCGAAGAGCTAGTAGACAAAACATGACCGCAAACCAAGGAGGAGGTCCGCAGATTGATCTAGCACTTGAACAAGTTGCCAATGAAGGGAACAACATCAACCAAGCTAACAACCAACAAAGAGCACCACATATCAATGCTAATGTTGGTCATCAAGAA
>LTAE01006610.1:16274-27239 GCA_001647135.1 Pontederia paniculata
GAGCACAACCGCCACCCGGAATGCCACCATGGCCAACATATCAACAACCTTCATATCCGCAACAAGGGTATCAACCACAATATCAACCACCACATCATCCACAATCGACCCCACAACCACATGGCGAGAAGAAACAATCTTGGGACTATGCTATAGAGAAACTTGCCAATATCACGAGTGATCGATTTGAAAAGGTTGAGAAAGGGTTGGAAATTGTTGATGACATCAAATAGGAATTTGGAATATCAAGTGGCGCAACTTGCCAACTCTATCAACTCTACAGAAGAAGGAAGTTTGCCTAGCAAAACACAAGTCAACCCTAGAGAACAATACAAGGCAATAGAGTTGAGAAGTGGCACAATTTTGGAGCAACCACAAGCTAGAGCAAAAGACAAGGAAAATAAAAAGATCGAGGAGCCGAGTGAAGTTGAAGGAAAGGGGGAAATAGAATTTTCAAAGAAAAACACTCCACCTTCACCATATGTGCCTCCTATTCCATTTCCTCAAAGATTGCAAAAGCTAAAGAACAAAAAGCAATTTGAGAAGTTTGTAAAACTCTTCAAGCAACTTCACATCAACATTCCATTTGCCGATGCTATTGTTCAAATTTTGGTATACGCAAAGTTTCTCAAAGAAATCATATCTAAGAAGAGAATACTTGAAGAAAATGAGACCATAGCTCTAACGGAGGAGTGTAGTACCGTGATCCAAAGGAAACTACCACCAAAGCTCAAAGACCCCAAGAGTTTCTCTATTCCATGCACAATAGGAGATTTGCACATTGACAAAGCATTGTGTGATTTGAGAGCAAGTGTTTCTCTAATGCCCTCTCCATTTGTAAGAAGCTTGGTTTGAAGGAATTGAAGCCGGCAATCATATCCTTGCAACTAGCCGATCGGTCCATTACTTATCCCATGGGAATACTTGAGAATGTACTATTTAAAGTTGACAAATTTTACATAGCGACCGACTTCATTGTCCTAGATATGGAAGAAGATAGAGAAATCTCCATTATCTTGGGTAGGCCATTTTTAACCACGGCGGACACCATGATTGATGTGAAGAATGGGAAGCTCACACTCACTATTGGAGAAGACAAAGTGGAGTTCGACTTAGCAAGAGCTTCAAAATTTCCATTGTGTGGAGAATCTAACAAAAGAGGCTTGTCAAAGGATGTTGCACCAAGACCCTTTGGAGAGATGTTTGTTGAACAAGAACATGGAAGACGGTGACAAGGATGAAGACCATGAGATGCTATGTGATTTGAATGCTTACACCTTTCAACATCACCAAAAAGGTAGAACACTCATTCTTTTTGGGCATGGAGCTAACTGCTCATTCTTTTTCCAAAGTTGATATCTAAAAGGGTATTCAACAACGATTTGCTTCCACAAAGCATGAGTTGATCTTCTGTGTTTTATGCGATTTGCATTAGAGTTTCATGTCTAGATTTTAGTTAATCAGAATTCCTTTGAACACCAAAATCAATCATAGAGTTAAGTACTCTCATTTCGGTTCTAACCTTGAGTTGAGAAGTAGATGGTGGAGAATTCTAATTAGATAATTTGGAAGAATTGTTAATGTTTGACTGAGATGGTTTTTTGAGAATGAGAAATCAAAATTATAAACTAAGAGTCTATGAGAGTAGCCTTAGTGATTATATTTATCATTGGTCCAAGATTTAATTCTGATTTATTTCATTTATCACACAAGTAGAAGTCCTAGATGAACCCTACCCTTTGAAAATACATCCCTGATTGCATCAATCTATAGTTCTTTCTCCTATTTAGTTTTTATAGTTTCATAAATCCAGAATACAAAAACTTATCATTTATTTCTGAAATTAGTTTCTATTATCACTGATACAAAACTCTGATATTCTTGTTGTGTAGTTATATCCTTAGTTTTCAATTTATAGTTTAGTTATAATTTTTTGTTTTAAGTAATTCTCTTTTTCTAGTTAGTTAATTATGTTAGATTAGTTCTTAGTTTCAATTCACCGTAGATATGATACTCGAGATTAGCTACTTGACCTGTGCACTTGTAGATTTGAGGAAGCTAAGGGTTTAAAACTTGATTATAACAATCCACAATCTACACATTACATATCTATCCTACACAAAAAAACCCATAGCACACATTCTTCACATCACATGCAATAATATGCTAGTAAGGGCAATAATCACAAAGTAATATTATATAAAAAGTATAGAATTATCGATCCCATGAGAAATATTCTAACTAACTACTTAACCTCAAAAGTTCATAGGAGATGATAGTGGATGGAATAAAGTTTCAATTCCGAGAAATAAAACATAAAGATAAATTCAATTATAGAAGATAACTAATTGTAATAAATCTTGAATGACATATATGATTAGGAAAAATAATGTTTTTCCTTTGCGGTAATTTACTTAACTAATGAATAACAAATATAACTTTTAAATGGATTTATGTACACCTAAATTATGACATCCCATTCTAGGTGAAGATCTAACTAATTTAAATAAGGTATGGGCATTTGTTTATGTATACACCCTCAAATGTACTTAGATTAATATGTAACAAATTGTGATTTCTAAACTAACTGCTCATCCCGAGATCAATTCAACAGACTATAGAACTTGACATATCATTCCAAATCTATCAAGTACGTACAGGTAGTGCTTCAACTCAATAATTAATGATCAGCTATACAACAATCATGATTTTAAAAGTAAATATATTATAATCGACACCGAGAAAGATTCACTAGTTTTTCTAGCATTAAAACTATTACAAACCAAAAATAAAATCTACCAAATAAACATTTAGAATATAAAAGTAACCATTCCAACATATTGTAGAACATGAATTACTCTAGAGATTGATGATGAATCCCTACTCAATCCTCCTTCCGTGTTATAATCTCGTGAAAATCTTTTTGACCATCTCTTCAAATGCTCCCACGTTCTTGGCTTCAAGGGACAAGTTGGTGGCCCCTAGCATACATATTTAGGCTCTTCAAGGATGTATTTGTAGCCTCCAAAGTTTGTTTAAGGTCTCCATATGGTTTGATAAGATTTGAAAACATTTATATATAAAACAAGGGAATCTCTCTTTTAAGTTTCATGATTAACTTTGTGACTGAGATTTTACCATAAAAAAAATTTCATATTTTCATAAATTTTCTTAACTTGATCTCCAAAGATGTTGAATAGGTCAGGGGTCCTTTTTCCATTGAAAGCCCTTCAACGATCACAACTATTCAAATTTAGTTCATCTATCATGAATCATGACAAATTCTAACGGCCTATGAGACTTCGCTTCAAATAGGAAAGGTTGGTATCATAGTTGCCAAATAATATACTTACGACATGTTACCTCATATAGTGACCTAAAATGAATTGATGTCCAATTTTTGCTCAATATTATTGATGTCATAACTTAGAGATGTACTAGTAACACCTATGATATGAGATTATAATTCATTACGTTCAGAAGGTTGTTGACTACATCTCACTAGTTAGGTTGTTACTTCAACATTGTGGTCATGACTGGTGATTATCGGGACTCATTATATTGTGCTTGGAAGAATTGATTCTTCTACCAGGGTTGTGATATGAAGTTGCGGCTCGTTAAAATCATTTCTCAGTCGGCATGGTTGCTATCACAATCCTAACATGTTAGTAACGACACAAGAAATCCAAATATGTTAATATTTTGCTGGTGAAGTTGAATTCTTTCATCCTGTAGTTCCTTTTAGCCATTTCTCTGCTTCCTTTACACGATTTCTTGAAAATAACAATGAAATTTGATAAGATTGGTGTTCGAAGAAATAAAGCAAATAAATGATGAAATAGATGCACACACTAATAAAGTTATACAAATTAATACTAAATTTAAGCCTAAAATATGTTAGATTATACATGCATCATTGATCGACCTGATCATCACTAAATTTTCTTGCTCACTCATTAAGGATGCCGCTCGACATCTTGGGACTCTTGTCTTTGTTAGAGATCTAGACAAAACTCTCTTATTTTCTAAGCATTAAGGTCGCGCGCTAAGTAGATGGAGGTCCTTTCGTTCTCATCAAAGGTACTTGTATGTAGTACTAATATGCAATCCTAAAAAGAGTTTTAGTCACCATTTCTCTCAAGGTATGCTCCACGAGTCATGTCTCAAATATGTTGGGATCATCATTTTGGGTAAATTACAAAATCTCACATTAACTAGCCCAAATGTAGCTTTTTGTTGTGCATCGTGCGCTCAGTTTACGCATCAATCACTTGAGGTTCAGTGGCAAAATGTTAAGTGCATTACTTGTTACCTCAACAACAATAAATCACATGGTCTAGCATTTGTCTAGTCCATGTTCACTCTCTTCAATTGTTGTCACATGTTGATTGGCAGGTACGACATTGGATCACAAATCTATTAATTGATATACAATCTAGTTTGGTATGCTAAAAGTAATGCACTATCTCACCTTCCTCCACCAAATCAAAATTTAAAGGCCTGTCACAAATGCCCTTGCAAAACTTATTTGGTTGTGATATCTACCTCAAGACTTTCATGTCTGTACCAACTCGGCTTTTATTTTGTGATGTGACAACCTCGAGGCATTGTATCTCAAACTAACCTAGTCCTCATGTGCACACAAAGCTATCATTTTGAGCATGATGAAGTAGCTTCCCACAAGTGCATCTGTATACACTTCATATCTTGAAAGGAAAATTATACAGTTCACAATTTTACTAAAGCATTAGCTGTAACGCCCCCAAACCCTGCCACGTGGCGAAGATGTGGACCTGAAGACTCTACACATCATACTTAACCTTGACTTAAGGGTTGACTAACAAGACTGGTCAACATAATGTGAAAAATATAAAGCTTTATGAAAACTCTTTCCATAATATAAAATAATTGCGGAAGTCTTACATAACATAATTTGTCTCAGAAATAATTATTACATCTTTTAAAAAGGAAATAAACTAGAGACAACTTGACTTAGGACCACTACTCATGTGCAAACAGCATCATCATCACAAACATATGTCGCCGCATGCACCAACAGTCATTATGGCACCTTAAATCACCGACCTGCAGGATCCAATGCAAGGGAAAAGAAGTATCCTCATGAGCTATGAAGCCTAGTATGTAAGGCAATCAAAAGAAAGGTACTTTCATGATGAAATAAAAGCATGAAACTTCAACTATATCATCATAATTAATCATCAATAGCCATAATGTGTTGGTCATAAATAAATAGCATAAATACCTTCAATTTACTTGCTTACATACCTCACTTTTCATCATAATTTATTTTCACTTCCTACATCATCTTTCTTTACATTCTTTGTATAAGAGATAAGCTATAAAGATGGTCAAACATCAATTATTCCTTAGTCATCATTCATCATTTCATCTTTTTATACTTTCTTTGCATAGGAAATGAACTATGACATAAATCAAACATAAGTCGTTGCATACATACTTTCTTAATATAACTTTTTTTCATTAACATGTCACTACTTTCTTGCATCATGAGTGAGCTATGACATACAGTCAAACATCGTTCACTCTGAGTGTATACATAAGGAGTATGCATGATCTATGGTCAAATATCAATTACTCCACATCATCATCATTAATTCATCTTTGCTTTATCTTTTCTTTCTTTACATGCATCAGCTTTCTTATACTTAGGATATAATACATCATCATACATTGTTCATCCATCCTTAGCATCTAATGCAATATGCTCCATGCAAGTATTAAGTCAAGTGGTTATCTTCTTAAGTTCTTCTTATTCCATTAATGACTTTGAGGTCACTTTGAGGGTTGCTTTGTTGTGACTTTAAGTGGCTCATGAGTCTTTCGAGGCTTCGCCAATAGGTCATTGGCGGTGCACAAGCCACGACCGAAAAGGATGCTCGAGAGTGAGCTATGACATACAGTCAAACATCGTTCACTCTGAGTGTATACATAAGGAGTATGCATGATCTATGGTCAAATATCAATTACTCCACATCATCATCATTAATTCATCTTTGCTTTATCTTTTCTTTCTTTACATGCATCAGCTTTCTTATACTTAGGATATAATACATCATCATACATTGTTCATCCATCCTTAGCATCTAATGCAATATGCTCCATGCAAGTATTAAGTCAAGTGGTTATCTTCTTAAGTTCTTCTTATTCCATTAATGACTTTGAGGTCACTTTGAGGGTTGCTTTGTTGTGACTTTAAGTGGCTCATGAGTCTTTCGAGGCTTCGCCAATAGGTCATTGGCGGTGCACAAGCCACGACCGAAAAGGATGCTCGAGAAATCCATTTATTGCAAGGCGGGGAGAAGGTTAGGTAACAGGAACTAGGTAGCAGCTGATCTACTAGTTCCCCATCATCATAAACACTGCGCTCCCAATCATTCAATGCATGGCAGCCTTATCATTAATTTTGTGTGGATGATTGACCCTTTGTCTTGTCCACATATTAGTCCTTAAGATTTCACAAGTATTCCACAACATCTATTAAAATAGAAATGATAACATAAAATGCATCTGAAATATAGCGGTCACGGCCCGTGATGGCTATGTCACGACCCGTGATGACACTATCACGGCCTGTGACAGATTTGTCACGGCCGTGACCAGATGAATTGCTTCCTTTAGCATGGTCACGACCCGTGACCGAACATAGATCCTGGTTGTAGTCACGGCTCGACCGACCGCGGCTCCTGATTCCTTGTTTGTCACGACCCGTGACAAAACTGTCACGGCCATGGCTGAAGGCATGTTCTCCCATGGCCATGGTTCGCGACTCGCTCATGATCCGTCACTGTTGGTGATGAAATCTCAGCGGTCGTGTACAACTGGTCACGGGCCGTCACGACCGTCATGTGCAAACAGCATCATCATCACGAACATATGTCTCCGCATGCAACACCAGTCATTATGGAACCTTAGATCACCGACCTGCAAGATCCAATGCAAGGGAAAAGAAGTATCCTCATGAGCTATGAAGCCCAATGTGTAAGGCAATCAATAGAAAGGTACTTTCATGATGAAATAAAAGCATGAAACTTAAACTATATCATCATAATTAATCATCAATAATCATAACGTGATGGTCATAAATAAATAGCATAAATACCTTCAATTTACTTTCTTACATACCTCATTTTTCATCATAATTTACTTTCACTTCCTACATCATATTTCTTTACACTCTTTGTATAAGAGATAAGCTATGACGATGGTCAAACATCAATTATTCCTTAGTCATCATTCATCATTTCATCTTTTTATATTTTCTTTGCATAAGAAATGAACTATGACATCAATAAAACATACAGAAATTGACATACAAATCTTCCGTCACAGTCGTGACCAATTGGTCACGGGCCGTGACATTAAGATGCAGGAGAGCAACTTCGGGCACGACTGTGATCCTCCTATCACAGATTGTGACTCGAGGTCGTGAGCGGTCACGAACCAACTGGGTGTCCGGTCACGGTCGTGACTGCTATGTCACGAGCCGCAACATTAGATGGTAGGGAAACCCCCTTCGGTCACAACCGTTGAGATTTCATCACCGGCCGTGACGGATCGTGAGCGAGTCGTGAACCGTGGCCACGGGAGAACATCCCTTCAGTCACGACTGTGACAGTTTTGTCATGGGCCGTGACAAACAAGGAATCAGCAGCCACGGTCGGTCGAGCCATGACTACAGCCAGGATCTATGTTCGGTCACAGCCGTGACAAGTGTGTCACGGGCCGTGACTATGCTAAAAGAAACAATTCATCTGGTCACTGTCGTGACAAGTGTGTCACGACCGTGACGAAATGGGTGAGTCCCATCTTCCTGTGTCACGGCCCGTGACATGCTTGTCACGGCCGTGACCTAGGCTTCTTGGGCGGATTTCGCCCCTTTTCTCTTGCTATTCTTCCTTGGTATCTTCCTTACGCATGTTTCATCATATGTGGATTCATTAAACTATGTTTTCTACAGTTTTTGACCTTGAAATCTACATCACATCTTATATTTATGAATGGATCTATCTCTAATCAATCCATTATGTAGACTTTTCTAGAGCAGAACATCATATATTCGTCATGGGAATTAAAACCAGAATCATAGCATATGATTATCATATAAAATCCGTCATAATATCAATAGAAGGCCTAGCATGCATTGTTTTATCATGAAAATCCTATTCTAAAGGGATCCGTCATGTTACATACCTGTTAGCTCATAAGCTCCTTGTCCCGTTCTTCCTCAATTCGTTCCTGCGTTCGTCTACGGCGATCATTCTCTTGACGTCGCTCTCCAACCTTGATTCGCCTTCGTCTTCTCACTCGGGATCATTTTCTTCCTTGAATGAAAGAGGATGTGGAAAAGAGAAAACTAGGGCCGACTGGGGTTCATGAGGAGGAGAGAAAAATGTCTAAGTTCGATGAACCATATCTCAGATTTTGGATTGCCTAATATGATGGATTCTGGGTAATTAAATATGGATTCCTAATTGAAATTAGTTATGAGGGTATTTATGAAATTTGAGAGTTGGGGGGTTACATTAGCGATGCTTGATTTTGGCTCTTCGGATACAAAATATGAATGCATAAACACCTCAGTTAGTTTGTNATATATATATATATATATATATTCATTAATAGACCAAGTTGCTACATTTTTATAAGCAACATTTATACTATTGGTAGACCATTTCGAGACAAAAAAATTAAGAGAAATGAGAGTAATTAATAATAATAAAAAATATCGTCAATCATCTTTTGTTGTACCATAATTAAGAAATGAGAATAACTAATAACAAAAATATCAGAAAAAATACAGTGAAAGGAGAAACATATCTTGGGAATATCTTAATTGTGTGTTTTTAGGCTTATAAATATAATAAGTGACAAAGAGGCGTGCATAAACATAACCTTTATAGGGCAATGACTACTTGCAAACCAGCTATTGATTTATACTTCTTCTAATCAAGCAAAAGGGAAAATGATGTTAAGTAGGAATCTTACTAAACAATCACTAAGCTCATATATATGGTTTACACATGCATTAGACTTTGAGTCTGGTAAGAAATTGGTGCCTTAAAATTAATGGTAGATTTTTTTGCTATATTTTTAGAACCAGATGGAACGATGAACTAGATTGCGAAATAGGTAACGTTTGTATTGGTTCACATCGAATTTTTATTAAAATAATATTATGTATATATAAATAATTAATAATAAAAGATGTATAGTATTTGAGGAAATGCAATGTGACAACTACATATCACGGATTATAATTAACTTAGGTAATATGCGAGCAAGAAGTTGCAGGTTGCATATATGTACATAAAAAAATATCAAAACTAAAGATGTTAATATGTTAAGCATGTGAATTTGTGCAAGCCAAGATAATTAAATGATGATTAAGAGAAAAAAGAATAAAATTAAGAATAAGAAGTAAAGAACTGAAGAAAAATACAAAAGAATTATATAAACGATTGTTTCCCATTAATATTCAAGGAAAATTTGTTGAAAACCATTATCAGTCATAATTAAAAATGAATAAAAGTTATTCTCAATCATGTGTAATAATTTAGAGAAAATTGGAAAAGAAAAAAAATAAAATTAAAAAGTAGTACTCATCCATCAATCCCATGTAATATAAATCGTAGATATCGAAATTTATGACTTCTAATAATATATTATTATAGTGCAAAACTGAAAAAAGAATAGAAATTAAAAGTAGAAAAATATTACTTGGTCGGTATGTCTCATGATAGAAATCACATAGTATTGATTAAAAGAGATTAGAATCGAAGGCATAAAGAAACCTATGATTAAATCAAATATAATATAGTGGAATAGTTCAAGAAATTAAAATGAAAAGCTAATGTAAAATGAAAAAAGGAAGAACTTTACCCACCGTGCCTTCAACAAATTAATGACAGAAATCACAATATACACTAGTTTTTAATGCTATGATGACATTAGCGTAACTCGAAAGATATTCTTTTAAAAAATATGAAGAACTAGAAAACACTAAAAGGACACAAAATAGAAAAAAAAATAGAGAAAAGGCATTTACGTAGGTTACAATCAGGCAATTCCTTGCATATGATGCGAAAATATTTTTTCTGAGAGCAGAGAGAAAAAGAATAAAAAAATACTAGTGACTGCTACTATCTGTAATCTTAAAGTCTTGGCAAATTATCCAAAAGAAGAGAATATATAGTTAATCGGGTTGAACCAACTCAGACTATTCAATCCGATTTGATCCAATTATTTTACCAACTTTGATTCTTAATATTGAATCAGTCCGAATTTAATACCGGTTCATGATTCAATCGGTTGAACAGTTGGGTCCGAAATATTTTTCAAAACATTGCCTTTGTTTCTTTTCCCATCTGATTCTGACGAAAGTTTGTATAGCACGTTCTTTCTTGGATTCATGATCACCGTGAAGTATGCGGTTGAGATGGTACTATAATGTTTTTTTTTTGTTGAGAGTTAGAGAATAATATTAAGAAAAAAAATATAATGAATGACTGAAGAAGAGAGCTTTTAACTTTTTATTCCATAACTGATCCAAAGCAAACATATAATGAATGACAAATAATAGTTTGTACTTGTAATCCCCCAATTCTCAAATTCCATAAATGCCCTCATAACCAATTTCAAATAAGAATCCAGATTTGATTGCCTGGAATCTCTAATATTAGGCAATCCCAGAATTTCTGATTTGGTTCATTGAACCTGGACACTTTTATTTTCTCCTCATGATAACTCCAGCCGGCCCTAGTTTCTCCTTTCCCCATCCTCTCTCGCTAAAGGAAGAAATGATCCCAGAGAAAGAAGATGAAGGCAAACCAAGGTTGGAGAGCAACGCGAGGAGAAGGATCGCCGTAGACGAACACAAGAACGAATTGAGGACGAACGGGACGACGAGCTTATGGGCTAACCGGT
>LTAE01006611.1:8115-18550 GCA_001647135.1 Pontederia paniculata
TATTTGCAGAAGTAACTGCAATATGTAATCTGAAACTTTACAGATGATTGGATCCAAATGCCGAAGTATCTGTAACATGTCATATGATAGAAAACAAAACACTGGATATTATATTGAAAATTCGAAGTATCTGTAACATGTCATTTGATAGAAAACAAAACACTGGATATTGGAACCAATTCGTAGACAAGTCATATTATATTGAAAAACAAATGAAATGATTTTATATCTGAATTCTCAACTGTTTAATAATGGCACACAACAGAATAACAAATCACTGGAGGATAGTGATCGATCCGACAGTTGTAAGATACCACAATTTAACATTGCAACTCGTTCTTTGTGAGCTGGAACTTAATCAAGCTGTCTCAATATCTAGACAGAAGTTTTGAATCAAACTGGAGGGCTCCTCTTCTTTCCGTCCTTGATTTTTCCGAGTGCTTCCATCAGTCCTAATACGATTAACAGGAGGTTGGTGAAAGTAAGAGCTGACGACACAGATCCATGCAGCCAATCAACGTTGGACAATGAGGTTACATAGTGAACTTTGGCTGTTAAAGATAAATGAGATCCTTTAAATCCAAGTCCATAGACTGACAAAGATAATTAAAAAAAATTAACAATAAGGTATAACACAGCTATATAGTTTAAATATTATAGTATATAATTTTTTTAAAATTTGGGCTAATGGGGAAAATTTTGGATTTTATGTTGATAAGTCCTGATCCCAGCCAGAATTAATCAATTTGGGCCTCGGTACATTGGCTCATTATTAAGCCCACATTTAGATCACAAGCCAGTACTATCCAGCTCAACAATTGGGTGCTTAGTTATGAACTAATAGATGCAAATCCAATGTGGTACTATGATGCCAAAATTTCCTTAACATTGCTGTTACATCTCCAACCTGCAGTCTAAGGGTGTTGGATAGCGGTCAAGTTTTCATCACAGGATTCATTAATGTTGATTGTATTGGCTCAATGTTGGAAGGTCTTCTTCATCGAATGTTCAATGCAGGTTGTGACGCCTTCAAATATATCTGAAATTCAACAAATTTGGGAAGTCACCCTTGGCAATAATAGACAAGTTTTACTATGCTTGTAAGCACTGGAAACTCATAACGACAAATGTTCGGTCACCAAGAAATCAACATCTTGTGAACGCTTTTGATTAATGGCTTGTAGCTCAGTGGTTCATCATTGTCTAATGTCGAATGTTACCGGTGTTGTGTGTCTACTCTCATGTTTAGGTACATATAGTCCCCTTCATAGCAGTCCAAACAATAAGATGAAGATTTTACACAATAAGGGGGAACTCACGAACTATGTTTGGACTATCTCTTTGTATGATCCTTAGACTATTTAATAGTGGCAGATAAACCGAAAGAATAACAATACACTGGAGGATAGTGACCTGACTGAAACTTATAAATACAACAATGTAACCTGGCCTTTGTGAGTAGGGAACTTACGAAATTGTCTCAATACCTAGATTGAAGTTTTCTCTTCCACTTTTGAATCAACTGAAGGGTTGTTCTTCTTTCCGTCCTTGATTTTTCTGAGTGCTCCCATCAGTCCCAAAACGATGAACAGGTTGGTGAAAGTAAGTAGCGACTCAGCAGCTCCATGCAGCCAATCGACATTGGACAATGAGGTTCCATAATGCACTTTGGCTGTCGAAGAAAAGTGATATCCTTTCATTCCAACTCCAAAGAGATTAGCAAAAACGTGAGAACTGCTAGTTTCTGACAAGAAATTACCATAAATCCCTGCAGGGACTATTTTGGGAGCATCATGTCAAAGATCATGCAAAAGAATAGAAAGTGTGATTAGCAACATAACCAAAATCCAGAAATAGGCATTATGGCAAAAGAGATGACAAGGGAAAGGATGAGCAAAACTGGATTTAGGACAATAATAACTCATCTCCGGCCTGATTTTTTTTCGAGAAGGAAATAACTGGACCCGATCCATTAGATCAAATCGGGATGTGGGAACCGGCACATCCTTTTCCTTGTTTTTCTTACTTATATTAAGATAATATATTATAACCAAAATACATATTTTTAACACTAATGAAACTATATTTGTATATTTAATGACCTAATATAATCCATAACATATAGTTATTATAATCTTAACATTATCATTTTTTTCTTACAAGAAACTAACAAAGGTCACTAAAATTTACAACATAAAATATAACAAAATTATATGGTTTACATAATATAAACATTATAATATATATAAATTAATCAAACTGGACCAAAGGGACAATTTGGGGATTTAAAGTCAAGACAAGGTCACAACCTGGTTTAGATCGAATTTCTAATAACAAGACTCAGTTCCGAATAAAAATACATCCAAACCAGGAAAAAAACACAGAATTCCAACTCATCCCGGCCTGTGCAGTTATAACAATTACAAGAATACAATACTTTGAAAAAATGTGGTGATTTAGACTGGACTTCAATTAATAACACCCATTTTTTTACCCAGATTACATTTGGAACAGGACAAAAATTAAAAATTCCTAGTCGTCCTGGCCCACGCTTACCCCTAGCAACATGTAATTAACAATTACTAAATATTAAACACTAACTAAATGATTAATATACTTAATGACCTAATGCAATCAATAACAGGTACCGTTATCTTTAAATAAAACAAAATTATATGGTTTACATAATATAAATACAACATTATTTATAAACTAATAAGACCTGATCCTGAATCGGATTACATTCAAACTAAGAGAAAATACAGAATCCTGATTCTTACCAGCTGTAATTAGCAACATGTAATTAACAATTACTAAATATTAAACACTAATTAAATGATTAAATATACTTAATGACCTAATGCAATCAATAACATGTATAGATATCTTTAAACAAAATGAAATCATATGGTTTATATAATATAATACAACATTACATATAAACTAATAAGACCTGATCCTGAATCAAATTAAGATAGAGAATACGGAATTCTGATTCTTCCCATCCGGCACTCTCCTCTAATGGGCTATAAGCCTATAACAATTAAGAGAATTCAACACACAATAAACAATGGGAAAAAAAAAAGTGGTGGTTTGATGAAGGCCTGACTGCTGAGCCAATTTGGGCCTCAGGTGCATTGGCTTGTAATCCTTCCACCGTTGGAAGCGGGAGGTTTGCGCTGCTCTGTGAAGCCAGCCTCACGCGGTGCCCTCCACTCTAGGAACCAAGTGGCCCAAGCCTTCGCTTGAACCACATGGATCAACAACCAACTTGGAACGGGCATGCCAAATATTACACTCAGAGGCCCGACCCAGCAGCCGAAGCACACCATTCCACCACCTTAATGCCCCCACTTGGGTCACAAGCCAGCGCTACCCAGCTCGGCGTTTGGGCTTCCAAATTGTGAACTTATAAAGAACTCTAATAGATGAGAACATCCGATGTGGTACTATGTTGCTAAAATAATTTGACAATACAAATGTTTGATGCCTTGAAATATGTCCCAAAATTCAGCAAAGTTGGGATTAGGGAAATTGCCCTTAGCAATAGAAGGACACCCAATGCTTGCTTGTAATAGAAGAATAGGGATAGATCGCTTAGTACAAATGAGGCGTCATCTATTAACCAACAAGTCACAAGAACAATGTTGAAGCATCCAACTGTTATCCAAAAATTTAGACCCAAGTTTTAAGCACGGATTGGATACCTTTACTTTATAGATAATAGGAAGGGAGAACTCACTGGTGGCGCCCACGAAGGCGAGCAAGAAGTAGAAGCCGAAGAGTGTGAGCTTGGGCGCGGTCTTGGAGCGGGTGATGTAGTACAAGAAGCCCAAGTAGGGGAACAGCGACACGGCGAACAGCTGCGAGGCGATGCTCTGGGAGTCGACGTCCGGCGACCAGGGGTCCACCGGCAACAGACCGCAGGCCACTCTGAACCCTGACGTCGACCTCCGGCTGCTTCTTCGGCTGCTGAAGCGTTTGGGAGGGTTGGAGCAGGAGACGAGGAGGGGATAACCCAAGAAGAAACGAGTGGTTGGTGTGGGCGAGAGGAGGAGGAGGTTACATGGGGCGACGACGGAGCGGAGGATGCAACTGGCGAGCATTGTGGTGATGGGGAAGATTGGAGTGGGCGACTGGGTTTATGGGTTCTGGAGGTCGCTTTATGAGACGCCCCGGTAACATATCCAGTTCAAGGATATTTCTAATAAACTTTAATCTCCTTTTTTTTTTAAAATAATATAAATTTAATAAGTTACTAGCTTGAGTAGCATAGCATTGTTTAACAAGCCCCAACCTATCAAATTGAAAAAAAACAAAACAAATAGACAATTATTTATTTTATAAAATACTAAATTACTTTTTCTACCTATGCTATTTTGTATCCAATTAAATCAGCATATAAAATAATTTATTATTTTCTCTAACACATCTTGAACTATAATTCTTTTCACATTTAGTCTTAAATTTTAAATTTTAGCATTCTAACTTATGCCGATTTGATACTTAAATTCTTTAATTAAATTTCATCCAAAATTTTATTAGTTATTTTGGAATGATTCTTTGGACACCTTAACTATAATTTTTTTCATCTAATTCTAAAATTTTAATTGTCAATTTAATATTTAAATTTCATCCAAAATTTTATTAGTTATTTTTAAAATAATTATAGAAGTCAATTATACCCTTATTTTTCAGGTAATGAATAAAATATTAAAAGAAATAAAAAATTGCATATATTTCTAATTATTAAAAAATAAAAATACTTTTACTTTTATTGATTTTTAGATACTTTTGTTATAAGAAGAAAGTGGGATAATGTTAATATGTCATAATTATTAAAAATAACTTAAAAAATACCGGATGAAATTTAAATGTTAAACTGAAAAAAATTGAAAACTAAAATTTTAGAATTAGATGAAAATAAATTATAGTTGAAGTGTCCAAAGAAATTATTCCAAAATAATTGTACATAGCTTGTATACCAACTGACAATTCCATCAATCCATGAGATAACAAACAAGGGACAGGCCCAATGATCCTGAATTCATAGTTACTCGACCAACTAAAGAAATTCAAAACTCATTATTTTAATTTTTTTTCATATTAATTTCATTATTTCCTATCATTCTTTCCTATTTTCTTTTTTATTCTATTATTTTCTCCAATTTCTTTTTTGGTATTTTTTTATATTTATAAAACAAAAATGTAATCATGTAAGTCAATTATCTGATCCGACCCAAATCCTACTTGGTTCGGATCCGATCGGATCTGCAACCCTATCATGAGTTTATCGTATGAACAGTCCTAGTAGCAAATAAGTGGGCATGCTCGAGTAAGCGTCCGTTCCTCCCAAAAGCAGCATCCATAAATCGTTCAGTTACTTTTACAACAGATTAGCGATCTACCGCAACTAAGCACATTTCCTGGCACTGGCAGGCCATTAATTAGCATGGGTTTGGAAACAACAAAAGATTCACTTACACTGGACAATTTTACATAAAACAGCGATGGATTTGGATTTCTTGAAATAAGTATGGAAGCCTGGGGCACTGGATAGCTATTGTTGTGGATGCAACCCTGAGCAGTCGTGTGCCGCCTGTTCATGCCACACCCCATTCAAGTTAGACTGCCATAATCTGACCATTCCATCATCTCCTGATGATGCTAATGTCATACCACTCATGTCCCACTCCAGTTGCCAAACCTGGAAAAGAAAAGACAGTAGGTCAGGGCATCAGGTGGGAGGCAAGTACAACGTGCAATCTCCGAAAGCTCTTGTCAAATTCTAAGTGCACCTTTTACCTGGAAAAACAATCTTAAAGTACAGTTTCCAACAAGGAACACAAGTCAATGGAATTAAGTGCATCACCTGATATCAAATTCATCAAAACTTACAGCTAATATGCTTATCTCAGGCATTTGGGACCAAAGACTAAAAGGAAATGGAATAGCTAAAAGACGTCCAATGAAAAAAAAAACAGTAAGTACAGATTTTATCTTTTGGAAAGCAATAAGCTAACTTCTTTTACTGTTGAGGTACATCAATTGGAGGATCTCGGAGGGTGGAGATTCCCCACAAAAAAAAAAAGCTTAATGCGAGTAAGATTATCAGGCTTGGCTAAAGGAAATAAACACAAGCAGCTAATAGCATAACCAATTCTGCAAGAATTAAGAAGAAAAGCTTTATGGACTTGATCATGAAATTTTATGTTTTTGAGAATTTTAAGCATGTGCTGCTCGGAATTTTTCATGAATATTTACATCTAGTCATATTTCGACCACTACCTAAAAAGGCCATCATCTATGAAAACACGATTAGGAAGCTGTTCTGACGACAATTAAGAGAAAAAGGCAAACATGTTATCTATGGAACTGAAGACTACAACTTGAGACATACAATATTTGATCTGTTAATCATCAATATGCCAAGACCTACATTGAACTGACAAGGCTCAATTCTTTGGACCAGATTAGGGCAAGATATCATGGACAGAGTGGCATCATAAACTAAAGACCTCAAGTGCACTAAGTTAGCAATGACCCGCAAAAAGTACAAAACTAGTCTCCCTAAAACTTAAATCCATAGGAGGTCTAAACATACTTAGATTAATGGTAACTATTAAAGAAGACAATATCATACCTCACTATCATGACCAGAAAGTAATGCAATCTTCTTTGTCGAAACTTTTCCATCAGATTCAAGGTTCAAACCTACGTGCCATATTGCGATGCCCTTGGAAGTAGCAACAGCTATAACTTCATATGGTCTGCAATGGAGTTCATGTATATCATGCTAGGTTGCAGGAAATAGGCATATATATTAAAATGGACTGACGATCAGAATAAGTTACAACCTGCCAGATGATCATAACATATAGACAAATAAGAAGCATCAAGGTAGTGTACAAAAATGTTCAAATTTCGAAGAAAGAACCTAGATGTTGATTGACAACTAGAAACATAGTGCTGGACTGTTGGCAGACTATTTTAACTTTTGAACATTTTTTTATGGCCAGAAGGATGACTAGCATGACCATCCATACATAAACAATTAGAAATTAGTCAAATTTAACATGAAGCCAACAGGATTATAGATCTTATTGTTAACATAGAGATGGGTTTAGATTTCCATATATTTTGGAAGGAAGATCGTATCCAACCTTCTCACTATATTTTGTATCAAGACATTTCCAGATTTTTGGCTAATAGATCATTTATCTTCTCTGGAGAAAAGGGTAACTTACAAGTCTAAATCATCCACTAGAGGCAAACAATCTCTAGTATCATTATATAACTTCTGCAGAATGAATAAAGCATCTCATGCAAATGTCTACTATACGGAAAAATAAATCAGGATGTGTGGCCCCTCATAAAATAATCAAGAAGTATAACAATATATAGATCCACAAGTGAAGCTGGTTGGAATACATCTAGTGATTATCCATTGGAATTTCATGAAGTATGGTGTTCCAGCACTTCCACTCCAGTCCATACAGTATCCTTGAAAAGGCAAATTACATGCATAACAGAAAAACTTACCTCCCTATATTAGGAGCCCATGCTACAGCTTGCACGCTGTCACCGTCATCACCAGGTAAAGCCAGCTCCGCCACAGTTAGCCAACGCTGGTGTGTCTCATCAAATTCCCAGATCTGGTGTTTCATGTTAGGAAGCACAGCCAATAAGAACCACAATTCAAGAAAGCATACAACTGTCTCTAATTGCTAAACATGATGAAGAATACAAGAACGGGAAGCAGTATCTGCTTATATGCCTATGAACATAAAGAAAATCGATTGGTCATTTCAGAACACATATCAAAACCACAGTTCCTTTTGTTAAAGAACTTCCACAAAAGATACTAAAATATCAGAAGGAAACATTTTCCTGAAAACAGTATTATATTAGAGAATATCTTTGTATACAATACTCTCTAAAAAATATCTCTAACGATACAACAGTGCTCAAAACTTCCATGTCGAATTTAACCACTGTATAAGGCTTTTTTTAGGAGATGTATAAGGCCTAATGTCAACAGAAGTTGTACATCGAGAAAGCACAAATATTCATTTTCTGCAAATCATGATTATGGGTTACTCATATGCAACAGATTCCATGGAACATATAACAAAAATAAAACAAGACATCCATGTCATAAACCTTGGCGGAATTGAACTGTGGCACATCTGAACTGAATCCGATGACAAAAGTAGTTTGTTGGCTTTCACCTCTTCTAGGATTCCATGCAATGGATGCATTGGAACACACTGACTTCCCGAATCTGGATACTGAATCTAGTACATTCTGAAACTCTGCCTGCCCAAAGAAGATATTATAGCATGTTTAAGTATAGACTAAGGTAAATGCCATGGACATTTTATACAATAGATAACTTGCAGGGAGACAGTAGGGAAAACTAATGGCACTTAATTAGATTCTGCCTTTTGTCAGTCACAAAATGATCAATTTGCAGAGTACAAGAAAACAAACTCTCTTGAACCGGGAGATCAGGCATAATATGGAAGACAATGAAATGTTTCATGCTTCTATTCCTTCTAAGTTAGAAGCATTCACAGTGAGCAAAAGACGATATTTTGTTAACACCAAAAATCATGCATGCAGATTGAATTCCAATTAAGCTGAACGGATTCATTAGGCATGAAAGCTTATTCAGTACTTGTATTAGGAAGGAAAGCAACAAACCTGAAGCTGCCATTTGCTTAGATCCATGGGGTCCAAGAGCTCATAGACCTTTATATGACCATCTGAATATGCAACAACCTAGGAATCAATGTCAAAAGAGTGTTTAATAACAATGGCGACACTTCAAGACTAGTTTACATGTTGATCCAACAATTTGGATCGAAATCTAATAACAGAAGACAATGAAATCATAAATTATACATATGCATGTGAGTGGTTCACGGGCAGATTAATAAGTGAAAAAATAAAAGCAATCACATAAAATGAACCACTAATTGATGATTGATCATTAAATATGTTCTTTTGAAATGTATAGATGAATTAAATAACCAGCATTAAGTTGCCATCAAAATAATAGCTAAATCAGTACCTTAATTCATATCATTCAGCTCGTGTGCTATTAACCAATATTCTATCCTAGTCACCAATAATTGTCTGCATATATTGCCTTGCTAAATGAGAGATCAACAACTTGCTCACTCAGCCTTCAGATATAATATACAATAATTTTCAACTATAATTTTGTAATGTCAAAAAATTAATACCAGATTTATAGCTTCCAAAGGACATGAGAGCAATAAACCAAGGGTTGCATATCCATAGATCATAGTGACAAGTCTAAGTGAGAAGAGAAAAAGTATAATATGTGCTTAGTTTAAACTTACCATCTTCAGACTTGCAGAGATAACCCCAAATTGCAGATCAAGTATATATGAATTGCTGCTCTCAAAAAGTTTGCATAACTTCCATGTAAGATCTTGATTATCTAAAGAATTTATAAAAAAAGTAATGAAAATTATCTTTACGTTAACCTTGAAATAAAAATAAATAGGAAAAGGGTAACCTAAAAAACAAATGTGAGTCGTTCTCATCCAAATTTTTATTTAAAAGATCACCGCCATACATAACAAACAAAAAAACATTGAAATAATAATGGTGTCGTGGAGTTCGTATCTCATAGTTCGAACAACAATGTAACACTTGACAGGTATAAAACCACGAACCTTCTGCAGTTTCCTCCCACAAAGACAATGTTCCATCGATGCATATGCAAGCAATAGCATCACCAAATTCTGGCGGAAGCCAAACAACATTGCTCACCTTGTTTTCATGCGCCTGTAAGAAATATGAAAAGAAAACGCGCATAAATCTTTGATGTCAATGACATAAGAAATGAATAAAAAGCTATCCATATTATACTCGAATGAGTATAAATTTGAATTTGAATAAAATCCCTCAAGCCAAGAAGCAAAAACAGTTCCATTTTTCCTATAGCACAAGGATTCGTCTCTTGATCTACACTTTTTTTTTGTACGCCCAACAAACAACTCTAACCAGGGACAGAACCAGGGCAAAATATTAGGGGGGGCCAACACATAATTAACTTTAAAAATAATAATTTAAATAATAATTATAATTTTAATAACTAATATTATTGAAGAAAAAATTAAAACACTTAGTATGTGTTTTTTTTAACATTTGAAAAGAGCACATCAATCTTTTAAATTGTAAAAATTATTTAAAAAATTAACTTTTTTATATAAATAAATTGATAAAAGATATCTTATGTTTATTATGTCTTATAAATTTGTATTTTCATTAGTCACGATAAAAATTGAAAGAATAAAAAACTAGAGTCATCGTTCTAAAATTTTTGATTTATAATTCTTTTATCAATCATAAATATAAAAGTTGAGATATTTTATGATAACATAAAATAAATTTGCAT
>LTAE01006612.1:0-22102 GCA_001647135.1 Pontederia paniculata
ATGCAGGGCGCGCGCAGGGGCGAAGGGGCGCCCCTGCGCGCTTGTCCTCGCCGGATCCGCGTAGATCTGGCGAGGATGAGCGCGAAGAAGAAAAAGAGAGAAGGAAGGAGGTGCACCGCCGGAGGAGAAAAATGGAGAAGAAAACTCATCGGAGATATGCCGGCGCCGGATCCGAGGAGCAAAGCCGCCGGTGGGAGAAGATAAAATGATTTTGAGGAAAATATGAGGAGAGAGGAAAGAGAAAAAAAAGTAGATGGAGGAGGGACATCTGAATTATTTTTTTGTGAGGGGGGATCTGAGACCTCCTACCGCTCCAAATATGAAGAGAAGATCTTTCAAATGGGGCGGTCACATAGATCGCCCCATTTGAGAGTGTCCTTCAAACCCTCTCAAATATTTCGACGCAAATATCAGCTTATATTGTAGTGTATTTATATTATATTAATTATATACTATATAAGAAAACACTAATCTAATCGAGCTCACGATTGGTTCAAGGCTCAATGGAAAAAAAATTATCATCGAAATCCATTGTACGGACATTGAACGAAAAATTATCTATAGATAATCAAACATCTACGTGCCTCGAAAATAACGTGAGATGTTCATAAATGATTGTAGTAGTTGAATAAGAGAATTGCTATGACTATAACTCTTAATAAATTATGTAGGATCTCGTTTGAAGCCTTAAGTATTGCCACTGTTAGCTTTCTAAATACTTCTACTTAATCACGAATACCAAATTTTATTTATTTTATTTATGCATTTATCTTTTATCCGTTTTAATTTCATCTAATTATTTTGAAAATAATAAAATCAAATGGTGATATGAAGAGAAGTGAAATGAGGGGTTGGTGATAATGTTTAATTTTTATCTTTTAAAAGTATATATTAAGCTTAAAATGGTAAAAATGGTAAAAATGTAAAAACATAGTTTAAAAATAAAAAAATCGACACTTGAAACTAAGTGAAAATGTTTAAAAATTTTAGTTTAGGAACGAGTAATTTAAGGGAGAAAATAAAATTAACATTTTCTGTAACTTTTGTATGATTATGGACGTCCATTTTAATGATGGTACATTTTAAAGCAATAAATAGGAACTGAGTTATATGAAGTGACACATCATAACTACGAACGTTAAGGATAATGTCAATCGTATTTTGATCATGTTAAATCTTTTTATATATAATTTGTTATATTTAAATGAAAAATGAATTTTTATTTCACGATAACTAAAAATGATTATGTGTTTGAAGTTAAATAATATGAGTACGTGTTAAATTAAAAATAACTAGTTTATGAACACAAGCGATGCACCAATGTTACAAAATTATAATATAAATATGTGAATTATTTCAACTAAATTATCGTAACATATTTTTTTAATCTTGACATAAAATATTTATTTCGTAAGAAATAAATAAATTGTTTACTTGCATCGCCTTATATCACAATTTGATAACTATATCAAAAACAAAAGTGAAGAATAAATATTTATTAAATATAATAAAAAAATATAACTACCATAATTCAATTACTCAAATATTAACAAAAATTTCACAAAAAATAACTTAAAATAAAAATATGAAGATTATTTATTATTTGGTAAGTCAATTCACTATCCTATATTTAAACACTTAAATTCAAATGTAAGTTTATAAACTACAATGAAAATTATTTTTTATATGTATAAATATATTATTTTGCATGAAATAATTATATATATTAGAAATTTATAAATATTTCATTTTATTTTATTCCAAAAAAATAATAAAAAATAAAATATAATTCGATATTTACTTGAGTTTGTACACATTTAAAATAAATACTTTTTTATAAACCATAATTTCAAAGTAATTGTAAATTTAAATATATTGTTTTTTCTTACATTTAGTCTAAAATAAATATTTTATCTTTTGCTGTTTAATTTGTTTCTTAATTGTTAATGCACTCTTTATGTTGAATTATAATTTTATTTTTTTTAAATTTACTTTAGATAGGACTTTTAAAAATAAAATTGTTTTCTTAATTTTGTATTTCTCCGTGGAGAAAATATTGTGAAAATATTAATAATTTAATCTTTTTTATAATAATTTATTTGAGTTAGGACTTATTTATAAACAACTATTAGCTTAGGATTAAAATTATGATCCTGAATTACTTTTTTAGGACTCCTAAATAAATAATTTTTAATTACTTATGGGGAAAACATTCTGAAAATATTAATAAATTAAAATTTAAACTTTTTTAGTAATTTACTTGACACTCATTTTAAACAATTGTATTATTAGTTTCTTAAACAATTTTTAGTATAGGATTAGAATTTTGAACTTTTTTAATTTATTTTAGTTAGTACCCTAAAAAATAATTATTATTTTTTTATATTTTCCCTGTAATAAATTTAGAATTTTTTTAAAAAAATATTATTTATTTAACTGTTTATTTACCTTTAAAAAAATTATGTGACACTTACTTATATATATATATATATATATATATATATATATATATATACATAATTTCACCTTATAATTTGATATATTTGACTTTTATAACTATATTTCTTTGTGATTTTTTAGGTTTCCATGAAAAGAATAAATAATTAGTTGGTGTTTTCACCGGTAATATTTGTATATTACTTGTAATATGATTTAAAATTATCTAGGTACATCAAATTATCTTGTTTACTTATTTTAATTTATGAAAAATTAAATTATTTAGCAATACATATTGCCTTTGAAATGACAATCTAGATTATCTTGGTGTCTTTTCAAATTACCATCTTACAACCTATATTTAGTTTTCATATTTGTCCTTTTAAATACTTCATAAATAAAATATAGCACAACAAAATATATCATATAATAATAACATAAATAATAATAACAAATAATATTATATTATATTATACTATATTATATTATATTATATTACTTTTATTGTATTGGATTAGCTTTATATAATAAATAGGGTAATACATATTACTAACAATCTAAAGGATAATTTTCAATTAGGCAATATAGATTGAGAGGTAATATTATAAATGTCTCCTAGGTGTGATGTGGTATGATATTGTTCTGCTTTTATATGTAGAGAAAAAATAAAATAATTTTTATTTATATTCATACTTAATTTTAAAATTTTATTAATTAAAAAATATTATTTAAACTATTTTATCTTTTATTTTAAAAATTATGAACACGACAAGTCAAGACTATTTATTTTATTCTGAAGATAATAAAATTTTATTTTTCTTAAGTTATTTGAATTATGACTCATTATAAATAATTTTTATTTTACTTTTCATAAATAATTATTAGGCATTTACTACATTATCTCTCAACATTATCTAATAATCTACATTACCTAACAAAAAAATTATCACCAGTAATGTGCATTACACTATTTACTATATATAAGTAATCTAAGTCGCTATTCAGATTATCATGTTTACTTATATAAACGTACTAAAAATATACATTATTTAAACAAAACTGCTATTTATAAATATTATTAAGTTAAAAATTCGGTATCATTGAATTAAAATTTATCAACTTAAATTATAAACCCACAAATTAATGTATTTATGTAATCAAAATAAAAAGTAATAAAATAATATTTATAAATAATAAGAATTATTTAATTAATACTACTTATACTTAATAACTAGTGCTATATTTTTATTCATAATATGATAATAGTAATATAATATTATATAAATATTATTTAAATAATATTTACTATGGTCATTAATTTATTATTATATTATATTCTTATTGTTATTTATGTTGCTATTATTATATGATGATTTATTTATTGTGTTATGATTTATTTATGAAAAATTTAAAAGAACAAATATGCAAATTAAATATAAACAAGATTATCAATTGTGTAATAATTTGGATAGACAATTCCTTCTTAAATAATCTAGATTATTATTTCATAAGTAAATTACATTACTAGGTAATTCGGATTACCTATAAATTTTAAGTAAGTAGAATAATCTGGTGGATCTAGATAATTTTAAGTTTCGAAAAAAGAAACGCCTAATAAGAGTGCTTAAATTAGGTTGATATGGTCCTTAAGTTACTTGAATTAGGTATAATGTGATATGAAATTATTCTTCTTTTATTTGTAGAGAAAAAATAAGATAACTTTTTATTTATATTCATGACTGAAAAAAATTACCAAGCCTCTTTGATAATTTTATTCATTGAAAACTATTAAAGTTATTTTTTAAAAAAGAAATGTGACTGTTGTATGTGATATAGAACATTGTGAATGCGACATATGAAAATATGACTTTTTTTATATAGATGAAATGAATGCTCCATTTATTTTCTTTACATAAAGTTATATGTTATATTATTTATCGTTATTTAAATTGTGTTTTGTCATTCTCATGCTTCTCTATTTATTTAATCATATTAATAAAACAACGGCCTTTATATGCGAACCCAAATTCTAGAATGAGACCCGATTATTTTTTTTCCCAATGTCCGAGTGAAATTTGATGAGATGAGACCACACCAAATATGTAACTTCATTTTTTGTGACATGTTTTTTTTTTTACATTTCTATAATTTATGTTCTAAACTTATATATACTGTAAATCATCTTTGATCATTCGTAATATAGTTGGGGAACTTTCCTTCAACATTCCTAATAGGAATTTTGTGTTATGTTTTCCTTTATTTTTCATGAAATAAATCCCTTAAATGTTTTTGGATTTTAACTAAGTAGATTTAATGTTACCATTGGTATTTAGAAACATAATAGCATGTTAAAATTTTATATTAATTCCAAAACATTCTCATTATTTTCAAAAGTTATATATATATATATATATATATATATATATATATATATATTTGTGTGTGTGTGTGTGAAAGATAAAATTATGTTTTACACCATTTCTATAATTAGGTGAGAATCTCTCTTTTCTTTTTCTTTACCCTAAATTTCGAATTGTTCTCATCCAAGAAATGTTAACAAATCAATGAGGTCATAATACATTGAGCCATTATTAACTGCTTATCCTTTAAATACGTTAATTTGTACTTTATCAAAGCATTAACGTAACCCGACTACTTCCATGACTTTTTTAATGCATTGTAAAAGAAATCCATTTGATAAAAAAGTTGGAAAATATGCAAAAGTGAATAAGAAAATAAAAGGAGCAAAGTTACGATGTTTTTTTGTAATTAGGTGTAAGAGCCGTGCCCCTTTCAAAAAATCACAACTATTCAAGCTATAAAGTAAATCTTAATATTTAAAATAATTAACATATTCTTATATTTTAAAAAAGTTAAAAATTTATGATGTGCGAAGACAAAGGAATTTTCTAGTATACACAAGGTACTTATGCCCTAACATGAAAAAAATGTGCACTACATGATTTTATACACATTTCATGCATTGCCGTATCCATTTAATTTATCGGTGTAGCAAAACATATTCTTAAGTTGTGCTAAAAAAATAGTTTTCAGGATTTTTTTTCATATTTTCATATTTATTCACCAAAAAAACTTAATCAATAGAAATATTTTTTTTGCCAAAAGACCATGTATATTTTTTCAAAGAAAATCGTTTCATAATTTTCTTTCTCTTTGCTAAAAGAACATTTGACTAATTTTTTTCTTAAAAGATGACAAAAAAAACTAAAGTCTTTTCGACCTTTTTTTTCTCTTGACATAATTACAATGGAAAAAGAAACACAGCATACGATTTGTCCAAGGCCAACATCATGGGCTTGGTCCAGGAACAATTAATAGAAACTGAAAAAAAAATCAGAAGATATTTTTAAACGAATTACTTAAAAAAACCATAAAAAGAAATAGCTGAAACAAATTATCTTGGGCTTGGACAACATTGTAAGATAATTTTCATGATGCAAAGAGAATAATTGCACACAGTAGCAGTATTCAAGATATGTACCAATCATTTTTTAAATAAAAATATCAAATTTCAAAATGAAAGGTTAGTTTTCATTATCCTATATGAATTTCCATTTTTTTGAAGGAATAATTCAGAATAAATGAATGATTAATTCTCTTATATGCAATTCCAAATATTTTTTATTGATGGGGATATTCCAGAATAAACTATTCCAAGTGCGACAAACCATATTTATGCTCGTTGGCGCATCCTATAGCTGCTGGAACAAGATAGCAAGCGAAGCGCCGGCGGATCAAATTAACCCGTATAGGCCACATAAAAAGGACTAATTGGCTTCTGTGCGTCCGAGAAGCTCCAGAAAGGATGTCGACCAGCTTCATTGCCGTCTCCTCTCCCATTCGCCGATGCCACCCGACCATATCAACGCGAAATCGCCGAATCGCTCCAAGGTAATCGAATTTATGTCGCAAAGTCTCTGGATTTGTGTCACAAAATCTGTAGATTTGTATCAAAAATGCATTCTTTCTTTGATTGCAGACCCATCAGAATCGCCATGGCGAGCTTGGATCAGAAGGCCTTGGCTCAAGGAGTGCACATTTCAGACGGAAACGGCGGGCTTCCAAAGGTCTCCTTGAGCTCTGCTTATGGCAGGTCAGCTGCTCATCGACTCACTTCTCCGTCTTCTCCCTCAACCGGATTCTTGTTGTGCTTGTTCATTATGGTCGTTCTATAAGTGTCTGAATTATTCTCTAAGACAAATGTAATCGGGAATTGGATAAAAGTTGCAATTTTGACGGAAATCTTAAAACAGGTAGGATGCATTTTATTGATTTAATAACAGTTTATGCTTGCACTTGCAGTGAGGCTGAGATCTACCTGTTTGGTGGATGCATTACTTCTTGGAAGGTCCAAAGTGGAAAGGATGTACTCTTCGTTCGACCCGATGCTGTATTCAATGGGAAGAAGCCGATCAGGTCTCTTATTCATCTAAAAGCTTAAGCTTGTTTGTGATAAGATTTTTATTCTTTCGTTTCTTAGTTTAGTGTTGTTCAAATCATAATTCGTAACATGATCAATTATTCTAAAAAAAATAGTTTTTTCATGTCGGGTTTTAACTGGATTCTCGTTATTACAATGAAGCTTTTGTAAGAGTAAGTATTGAACGATTTATGGTATAAAAATAAATTTCTTCATGACATTTATGTAAGATGGTTGTGACAGATTTCTGCTAGTTCTAGAAAGCATATTCTGCTGATGTACTTGGTTTTGACCTTTAGCATAGTCTCACTGTTTATTTTGCATTAAAACCAGCGGAGGAGTCCCGCATTGTTTCCCACAATTTGGACCTGGTTCCATACAGCAGGTATTCTTTGTGTTCTTGATCACTTTTTTCTGTTCTTGATATGCCTTGATCATCATCTATGATTTTTTTCTGGTTGTGCTTTTGATACCAAAGACAAGGGGAAAAGAATTCGAATGCAAGTTTTTGTACAAAATTTTGCTTCTAAAACTTCATCATTATCATTGTAGCACCCACCATGTTAACTGTAGGAGAAAATTCTCACATTTATTCTTTTAACCCCAGAAAGATTATATAGAGCAACTGAGCGAGCACTAGCCCATAAGAAACCCATTAAAGATTGGCAAATGTGCATGAATACCCAACAAAATCTTGACATGTTCGTCATTGCAGGAACTTGATCCTAGACTTCTCACTTTGAGAGGTTAACAGTCATAGTTTGTGATACTTTTTCTGTCTTTTTTTTTCGTTTTGATCAGTATTCTTCCCTTCAATTGACAGCATGGCTTTGCGAGAAATATGAATTGGTCAATTGTTGAATCTGAAAATATCAAAGGAGATCCTATCATAACATTGGAGCTTAAGGATGACCCTTACAGTCGTTCGATGTGGGATTTCAGTTTTCAAGCTCTCTTCAAGGTTGATTACTTCATTCTCTTGTTCTTTTAAGCTGTGGTGCCTCACCTTATAATGCTAGTGCTCATCCTGTCTTGTTGCATCATCATATTCTGTTTAAAGTTGTATATCACCCAAGTGTACTTGTATAGATATAAACATTTGTTCTTTGAATGTTTATCTACGATCAATGAGAACCCATGGGAAATTATTATGTATCTTCCCTAGCAGAAATGTTGTTGCTCTATTATCATTGCATCGACCACTTTATGTTTCATTTCTCAATGTTTCCTTGTTTATTGACGACGCCCTTCTGAATGTATTGTAGGTCAGACTTCAGGCTAACAGTTTGGTAACTCTGCTCACTGTCACAAACACCGACAAGAAGCCATTCTCATTTACCACGGCATTGCATACTTACTTCCGTGTGAGGAAAATATACATCGTCATATCATATTCTTTCTTACTATGTTTTCATAATTTGATTGTTGGCATGGATGCTCTGCCTACAAGTCTCGGCTGATTCTTGACAGACCTATTGTGCAGGCTTCTATAACTGGAACATCAGTAAGAGGCCTAAAAGGCTGCAAGACTCTGAACAAGGATCCCGATCCTGCTAACCCTTTGAAGGGTGAAGAAGAGAGGTCCGTATGAACTTTCATGCCATCTAATTTGATTTGTATTATCCAAAATAACATGCTTAAATAATTCAAAGGTATAGGATTCCCCAAATTAATTATCATGAATAAATACACCTTCCTCTTGCCATGCCAATGTAACAAAAATCAGTTTTGACATTTCAGATAAGTCATATTCGTTTCTTTGTATCTTTTAGCAATCTTTTCATTATATACATGTCCAGGTATTGAAATATGTATAGTTGCTTTAATTCCCTGGTTCTCTGGGTATTCTTTTAGCCCCATTCTTCTGTCTTGATCATTGTGAATTTCTTTGTAATTCAGGGAAGAAGTTACTTTTCCTGGGTTTGTTGATTGTGTTTATCTCAATGCACCCAAAGAGTTACAGCTTGACAATGGATTGGGTGATGTAATCACTATCAATAACACAAAGTATGCAGTTAATCTGTTCTCCACATTTTTACAGTTTCTCATATTTTAGACCTACGCTTATTTGAATTTTTTTTTTTTTTGCAGCTGGTCAGATGCAGTTCTTTGGAATCCACATTTACAGATGGAATCCTGCTACAGAGATTTTGTCTGTGTTGAAAATGCGAAGGTACTAAAGATTAAAAGTTCCTGAGAGCTGTGTTTTAGAATTACATTGATTAACCTTTCTTTATACCCATGCCAGATTGGAGAAGTTGAACTACAGCCAGAGCAATCATGGATGGCTGAGCAGGAGATGTTCATTAAATAATTCTAGAATATATGTTAATTATCCTCTATAACTGATGTTCCAAATTTGATTGTTTCCGAGATATGCGAATGTAAATACAACTTGTTTTTTAACAAGTGGTGGCCGAGCTTTTGTTGAGGGACCTGAAACCGTCTCTAACTTTCATAAAATGTCAATACATGCTTGGCTTTCTTTTTGAATTTTGGCAACCTTGAACTTGATCTTGCCTGGTTATGGAAGTGATATAATGTTTTTTTTTCACCTGATGATGGAGAAAATGTGACATTGTCAGAGTCAGCTGCAGCCAAGTGCTTCCAACCACCAGAATAACATATTATTCTTTTTTTTTTCCTTTTGCAGATCTATGGCACTTTGCTTGAGATTCATGTGCATTCTTATTTTCATACTCTCTCCAGTACTCCCTGTAAGAACAATTACCATTTACGAAAACATGGAACCTGGTCCAATCTCTCACGACGAATTTTCGACAGTAAACCTTGCTAATATGCTCGATCGCAGCATGGCAATCAGGAACATATTCTCAGATTTTTAACTATATGAATAGTTACTCCTGGCTCAGAATTGATGAAGGCAGACAGCTTCTCGCTGTGTCATTGTATGGCAGTCTCTTTTTCTTTTTCTTCCAGATCTAGCATCAAGTTATGGGTCACTGGCACGTATCACTCTTTCCTCAATCTAACCAGAATTTGTTCTCATCGGAGATAAATCTCTTTGCATTGCGGGTGCAATCTGTCTCCAACAGCAAACTCATGCACACAGCCCTTCAGGCTGATTGAGCTACACCCAGGAAGCTTCAAAACTCCTCTTTCCTTCATCCGTTTCCTCACAGCCATGCTGCCAGAATGCTGGCTAATTGTATGTGTCGACCACTGGGATCGGTTTCTAACTCAATTAAGATCTCTCCTGCACGCTTTCCTACCTCAATGTTTCTGTGAAGTTGGTAGGCATCGAGCAATGCTCCCCATGGTTCAAAAGGCTTCGTTTTGATCAACTCTTCTGCCTCCCAAATCATCCCTGCCATGCCAAGGAGATCAGCCATGCAGCCGCAGTGCTCAATGGAGGGGCTCATCTTGTAATCTTCTGTAATCCTTGCAAAAAAGTGTTCTTCCCTCATCCTCCATTCCTGCATAGCTGCACGCTGTCCAATGCTATATCGCAGACCCAAGTCATTGGGCCTCCTCTACGAGGCTACCTCTTCCCCAACCACAGGCCTCTTAGCCTAAAGAAAAATTGGGTTGTTTTAGGTTTTGCAGCCTAAAACATTTCCTCTGCTTCTATGGATCCATAGGCAAATTTGCAAATCTACAACTTAAAAAACATCTTACTTTTTTTTATAAAAAGAGAAAAAACATCTTATTTGATTGTTGGCAACCTTTATCTTTCATTCATTGGTTTGACAAGGCTACAGCTCTTTTTATTAGATTCATATAGTGATGTTTGGCTCACGGCCTTTCTAAGCGTTTTGTATCAGGACTCTACATCCACTGTCTATCCAAATTAATAGTAAAAGTCCATGGCGGCTTACTTGAAATAATAATAGTCAATATACGTTCGTCCAGACTTAAGGATTCTATATAATTTAGAAAACATTAGAATCAATGAAAAAAGACTCGATTATGTTTATATTTGAATCTTCAATTAAAAATAATAATTCTTAATCTTAATTTAGTTAGTATCCTTGAAAAAGAATTAACTTTAAACCTTTGCATGCTATAAACGGATTTCTTCCAAAAGAGTTAAATTTTGTTCTCATCTCTCTATTTAGACAAAGAACTCACCCTTTTTTTATTTTTCTAACAATTTAGACACCTTTGCTATCTAATTAATACTCTTCATTATCTATAATATATGATAAGATTAATTTTATTTTGGGTTAGGCATGTAACCAAAGATATAAATTGTGATTTCTATCCCAACTGTACTCTACTTTTCACAGTAGAAAAATATGTGAAAAGTAGATAAAGAATAAAAGAAAGCCCTTTTTATTTTATCTCTTTTTTTTAAAAAAAAAGGATGACATGCCTAAAAAGAAGGATAGATGGATATTGAAGAGGAAGAGTAACAATTAGAATAAACGAAAAAAAGGTAAAACTAAAGAAGTACTTTTAAATATGAGAGATTCACTAGAACAATACCACTCTGCTATTCGAAGATGCAATAAAGAAGAATACGATCTAATCGCTTAACTGCAAAGAAATTGTCAAGAAACTGGAATCTGAGTACAAACCAGAAAATTGTGTCAACCAGAAACGTCCATAGAAAGTAGAAGAAAGATGACAAGGTGTCGAGCAAAGAATGTTCCACAACTACATCGAACACCACTTATCTTATGGTGCTCCATACTTCATCTCAAGTAGAAAACACAATCTAGTAACTCTTACTGGCATGTACAGATTTTATTACTGGTTATCAACAGGATTGTTCCATCTTTTCAGTACACTTTTCAACTTCATGAAGCAAAGAAACTAAAATGAAAAGAAACAAATAAAAAAAAATGTGGCATTGTAGATGTTTCAAACCGCCGTAAGTGGGCAAAAACTTACATCTGTTGCCACACATCCTGGAACTTTTGGCCAAGTCATGGCTCAGCAACTATAATGATGCACAGACACAAGGCACTAAAAGCATAAAATGCTAAATAAGTGATTCTAGACTCCTATAGTCCTATGATGTTGATTGAATATTTCAGCGGTAGAAAAGAATGAAGAACATGAATGAGACAAATATGATCAGGGAATGACTGCAAGCCCATATCCAAGAAAATTTCATTAACTCAAACCATGCAATCGTTTAGCAGCATCAAGCGTATTTGAAAGGAGCATAGCAATGGTAACAGGGCCCACACCACCAGGTACTGGAGTTATAGCTGAGGCGACTTGCAACGCCTCTTCATAGCACACATCGCCTACCAAGTAGTATCCATTCTCAGCATTGGGATCCTGATTACCATATCAATTTTGAAATGTTACCATCAAATAAATAAATGAAAAATCTCATTAATATCAATGAAATAGATGTATTTCTGTTTCCCCGCATGGTTGTATTTATTATTGCCAATATTTTTTTAAGACAAACCGTGTCATCCTGAGGTTAAACTAATTGGGAATTCTGGTCGAAATTTGATTTTGACTTCACATTAAAGAGGGAGTGAAAGCAAAGAAATCAAACAGTTTCTATCTTTAGTCAATTGTCCATAAACAATGTGACGATAAGCTTCGCAATTCAAACTTCTAAAATATATGATTATAAGTGGTTCATGACCCAACTGGCCAGAATCAGAACTTACATCAACTGGATTTGTTCCAACATCAATAACAATAGCCCCTCTTTTCAACCAACTTCTACGCACCAGATTTGCCACTCCTGCAGCTGATATAACAATATCAGCTTTACGAGTAATCTCTTCTGGATTATCAGTGAAAGCATGAACTATGCTGACTGTGGCATGATGTCTCTGTCAAAGTTCGAAGGATTAATCCAAACCAAAATGGTAAAACTATTGGAGTCTTATGATTATTACCTGTAAAAGCAAGGAAGTAGGAAGTCCAACAATATTGCTTCTTCCAATAACAGCGGCATGCTTCCCCTTGAGCTCAACATTCGACCTGAGTAATAACTCTATGCATGCTTTTGCAGCACAAGGAATGAATAGTGGCTCTCTATCCATTAAAGCAAGATTACCGATGTTCAATGGATGAAAGCCATCAACATCTTTTTCTAGATTTATGGCCTTCAAAACTTTCTCTTCATTCATGTGCTGTATTAAAACTTCAGCACCGTTAAAGAGTGAACTTGGAAAAAATGTATGTTAACTTGAAACTTGAGAGACAACTACTTTAAAATGCAAATGTTGAACTCAACTAAAATGGTGAATTGAGTTGACTCACGAAAATAGAGTAATTTTGAGGGATAGAATATTTCAGCGTATGCCAAGAGGAAAAGAAGTGTCAAACAGTTTTGATTTAGCAAAAAGTTGAGCATAGTTCCAGAATTTACTTGTGGTAAAGGAAGCTGCACTAGGATACCATGAACAGTTGGATCTTCATTGAAGTTAGATATAGCATCAACGACTTCATCTTCTGAACAATCTTCAGGTAACTGTTTTGTTAGAGATTTTATTCCAACTTCCTGACAAGCCTTAATTTTGAAACGGACATAACTTTGTGAATCTCTTCTCTGACCCACCAACACCACTGCTAAACCAGGAACTTGCTTGATGGCCTCTCTCAGTCTGCATACTTCTTCAGCAATGCTTAACCTTATCTCCTCTGCTATAGCCTTCCCGTCAATAACAGTACCAAACAACTCATCTTCTACTGATAACCAAAATGAGCAACATCATGTTAATGAGACGCAACTTTCCAACATATCATGACAATAATTCAGAAAATTATATGAGGATTTGTGCAATCTTTTCCTAGCACTAAGTTTATATGGCTTATCACAGCCTCAATTAACAGAGGACAATTAGTAGTCGAAGCAGGGTGTTTGACATATACCTGGAGCACTTCAAAATTCTTGAATTGAATCAACCTTCTATTACCATTGGAAGATATAGTAGAATTTTAAAAATACTATTCAAAATTTCAGCTTCCTATTTGCCATATAAATCACCTCTAAATTTATCATCCACATTTTTATCCTTACCCAATCCACATGGCCTGCACAAGATTGACAGCTACAATTATTTTGGTGGTGCGTGATCATAAACCATTTCGGCACCGCATTATCCTAATTTATACTACCTAAAAACGCAATAAAATTCCAAATTTTGATACCATTGCAAGATATAGTAGAATTTTAAAAATACTATTCAAAATTTCAGCTTCCTATTTGCCATATAAATCACCTTTAAATTCATCATCCACATTTTTATCCTTACCCAATCCACATGGCCTGCACAAGATTAACAGCTACAATTATTTTGGTCGTGCGTGATCATAAACCATTTCGGCACCTCATTATCCTTAATTTTTACCTCAAAACGCAATAAAATTCCAAATGTTGATCGTCCTTAATATTTTCAGACGACATTAGATACTAAACCACAATTGTCCCAAAAATGCCTCCCTGGTCAGAACGATGCTTGCCAAAGGCCTAAAGCTTCATCGCATCAAAATTATAACTTTTTGAGTTTCTGAGCCCAAAACAAAATATATTTAACCTTTGGGTTCCACCGGCGCAGCAGCAGCAGCAGCAGCAAGAGGGTAGGCGGCTGAAGGGATCCAGATGTCAGGGAGGTCAGGGCCAAGGATGTAGGGTTTCTTCCTTTTACCGGAGAGGTCGTCATGGTGGTGGGAGGAGGAGGAGGAGGAGGAGGAGGAGCGGATGAGAGACCTCGCCGCCGACGGAGACCTTCTTGGCGCTGCCGCCAAGCCCTTCTTCAATGTGGACAACAGAGCTCTCATCTCCTCCGGATTTGCTCCTTTTTTATCGCCTTCGAAATTTCTAATTCACGCCGTAACGAACAAAACCAACTCACTGATTCGCTTTCTAGGTTGCAGGACTTAAGCAGCGGATATTATTCTCGTCGCTTCGTTCGTTGTAATATAATTCCACACCTGCATCTTGCTTGGGTTGGGCTTGGGCCTCGTCCAGGCCCAAATTACGCTCCTTGCCTTGGAAAAAGTTAATAAATAAATGATAATAATAATAATAATAATAATAATAATAATAATAATAATAATAATAATAATAATTAATAATAATAATAATAATAATAATAATTTGTTTTGCAGTTCACATGGTGTCAATTGATAATGCAAGTATATTTTGGTGAAATGCAAGTGATGTTATTAGGGCTGAGCACAATTCGGACCGATCCGGTCCAATCCGAATTTTTGAAAATATTTTCGGTCCGGAACATAATCAGATCGGGATCGGGTCCGATGACTCGAAAATCTTACTCGATCCGGGTTGAAACCGGATCCGGATTTAAGAAACTCAAATTTATTTTCGACCCGATTCTCTTATATTATAATATATAAATATATTATAAAATATATATATATGAATATGTATATATTATATTATATTTTTTAAAATATTTAACATATAAACTGATTTTATTATTAATGCATAATAAAAAAAGAGTTTATAGTTATTAATAATTAATATTAATAAATATTAGAATTTTTAAATTTATTTTTATATAACAAAAAATAAAATCGGGTCAATCGGGTAGTCCCGATTTTATTATCGATTAGACCAAAACAACCCGATTTCCGACCGAGACCGAGTCCGAGTCTCATTTCTTGAGATCCAACCAAAATCGAGTTTTGGATCGGGTCACCCATCCTGATTTTGCTCTCATAGATTGATCGGTTTAAACTTTAAACTATAAGTAATTTTACCAAATAATATGGTAGAATACATGCATTTCATGTCAATAAAATTATTAAAACACAAAAAAAGTAACTCATTTTTTTTCAATATTACAGGTCGACGTCTGCTATAATGGATAATTAAAATATTCCAAAATTAAAATTCCCAAAGTAGAATCCTCTACCATCATTTTCCCTTATATGCTTCGTGGTTGATTGGTTTTTAATCAGCAACGAAATCCCAAATGCAATGACCAAATGTCATCTTGCCATCAAACTGAAAGCGAGAAAAGTAGATTCTTGATGTATAACTTACTCCAAACTAAGACGTCTCTGATGCATGCTTAAAATTTGTGTATGATAAAAAGTATATAAATTTTTTGAGAACTAATATTCAATACATCAGTTTAATTAAAAAGTATAATCTTCGAATGTAGGAAATAAATGCGCATACACAAGGAAAAAAAAGTAACTTTGTGAGATCATTTCGAACTTTTGGCTTCCAGTCACTCAGTAAGAGAGAATCAAATTTCAGAAGTATCTAACATATGCGTCCATAACTTGTTTGCTACCAAGAGTCATTTAATGTGTTTATGCACATAGGAAAACCAACTGAAGTATGTCAGGGAAAAATTGCTTACAGGAGATGCTAAAAGTACTCATTTCATGTCCAAGATCAGTAAAGCAATATTAAATCCAACAAGCGTCATTGGCCAACTTCCAAGCACAGTCGTTGTACACAAAACTATTAGAACTGGAAAAACACATCTACTACCATGTATTTAAGTTCTTTTCCCATGTTCTTTCAGTGAAGATACAGCAAATGATTAATCTTTGGCCGAACTACTAGCAGAATTCTTCTTTCCAGTGTATCTCTGCAGCAATAATGAAGGTTAGAATTAGGAGAACATTTCATGTTAAGTAAAGAATGCCATTCTCGATATCAGCCAAAACCATTTCTTTTTTTGGTGGTGAAAACCATTCATAAACACTATGGTAATTGAAAACGTGGAAAACTGAACCAGGAAAATCAATTTAGGAACATAGCTAATCAGATTTTCTGGCGTAAGAACTTGTGAACAATGGACGTAATCACCGAATACTGAAATAGTGAGTAAAGATCTTATTTCGAGAACAAATTATGTCATGTGAATTTCGATTGGAAGTTGGAAGAATTAGTATAAGTTTTGCCAGCTGATGCAATCGCAAAAAGAAATATCACAAGTATTTGAGGCTGGAATTAATGTGTTGTTGATCTTTCAGTCCATAATCTGACAATAAAACTCTAAATAGGATGGTAAGAAATAAAAGGGAGAGCAATCTAAAATGACTAAAAGAATGATTTATCACCTGTTTTCCAGTGCTAAATGGGACATACTTGTACTTGATCATGTGAGTAATCTGTCGCTTCATTGTCAAGAAAAATAGCACAATCCAATAGCATAGAAGTATGGGCCAAAAGACAGGAACATCAAATACAGAGAAGAATGTCATGAGAAAAGCAACCAGGAAAGCTTTTGTAATGGAGTACCTGAAAAGAAAATGTACAAAAACAAACAGCTATTAACCTTTGGTGGACAGATATTAAAGAGACAAATTGTAACCAAACACACTGACTAAAAACAAAAATGAGAGTATCAAAGAACTTGTTTCGGGAATAAAGAAAAAAAAACCACTTTGATTGAAAACAAAAATAGAGTATCAAAGAATTCTTTTTGAGGGGGAGTATGAACGAAATTGATTTCTTTTTCTTGCCATGTAATTTCTGCTCTTCTCCTAATTCTTTAAAACTCGTGATTCTCTTCTGTTTCTCTACCAATTTCAGTTTTCCCATGCCATTGATCAACTCTGAGCAGAACATCACAAATTAAGTTTGAGAGGCATGTATTCAGTTTGATTAAGACTTTGTTTCTAAAAGCATTGCCATCACTATATGAGGTTGCATCAGAATCTAATTCAATGATGTATCCATGTTAGTGGATAGATGCTTAATTAATCAGGGTCCTACCATCAGAGCACAGCATGTTATCATAACATATAGGCATACGGAAAGTTATGCTCTACAAAAGGATGGCAGACTTAACATCAGAATATAAAAAAACAAAAAATATATTTTTACCAGAACTTGAACTCCGGAAGCCTGCGAATGAAAGGTTTGAACTCATCCGAACCCTTTGTAGGAAGTTGCAACCCTTCCATCACCTCAAGCTCTGGATCCACCATCGGCGACAGAAACCCTATCAGCAGATTCAGCACATAGATCCCAAGCCCGTAGGAGATAACATAAAACCCCTGGACGAAGTAAACGCGCAAGACGTAGATGGCAGCTACGGCAAGAGTTCCAATCCATCTCCCAAGGGTATGCGGGGTCCATTTATCCAAGTAATGCTGGAAGGCCCTCGAGAAGTCACTCCTCCACTTCGCCAGAGCGACCTGTTCTACGTCGCCCTCCACCTCCATCACTTCGAATCTTAACTATTTGAATCCCTCTTTCCCTTCTCCCCTACAGAATTTTTTTTCTATCCAACCCAAATGATAAATAAATCACTTCCCAGCGCCTGAAAATTTAGGTTTTCCTCAAAATTATCGACCGTTTAGTTCTTGAGCAGCTAAGACGAAGAAATGCAGATCAAATCCGATAACATAAAAGTTGAAGTGTTACCTCAAAATCGAAGTGTTACCCTAGAATTCGATCGAGCGAGCCGTAGGCGGAGAGATCGTAGTAGGCCGTCGTGAGCGGTCGTCTCCGGCGAGGGAGCTCTCGGGATGGCGTTAGGGTTCCGGCATGATGCTGGAAGGAGTGGACGACCGGAGGAGATGGAAGTTGGAAGTTTGAACTCTTTTTTCTTTCTTAATTTGGTGTTGCGTTCGACACGAGTCCGTTGAAACTTGGAAGAGAAGACGCGCGCCGCCAGGAGAGTGGGAATTTGATCCTACGGACGGCGGCATGCACAAATTAATTTGGGCCGACATCACAGAATTGGGCCTTTACTAATAGGTTGTGAACTTTAACGTGGGCCGAACCGCTACATTTCAGCCCAATAAGGGACGCGTTTTAAATAATTGGTGCTTTATGCATTTGCCTCGGATCATTCATTTTTTATATATAAAATTATGATTTTAGTCATTTAATTTGAGATTTTAATGTACTGTTGAGATTTAAGTTATCATTAATTAAGTCATGTTTAATTACGTGGAGACTCATTCTTTTAAAAAATAAAAACAATTGTAATTTAATATGTTTTGCAAGATCTGCCTATACATATTTGGAGCTTATGTTTAGGATAAAAATCAAAGTTTGGATCACGTATAATTTAAAATAAGTTTGAAACAAAAGTTAAGAAGTTTTTAAGTGATATGTACTTAGGTGACAAGAGATGTTGAATGAGTGATACAAAAGTTGAATGACAGTAACTACTAATTTATTTAACCCCAATTTGGGTAAGGGAAGAGATTGCAATGGTCATCTAATTCTAATTTAGGATAAATAATTTTAATTAATTAGGACGAAATAACAGATTAAATTTTACTTATCTTTTGAAGAAATTTTTTATTCGGACAAAGTTAATTATAGTTAATTAAGAAGGGAAAATAAAAAAGAGGAAAAAAAGAGAAGAAAGAGAAAGTGATTTAATGAGAGAGAAGATGTCAATTAAGAAAAATTAATTTTAATTAATTAAAAGAATATAATAAGCTTACAAACCAAATGATATATGTGTATAATAATCGAACTCGATGTCAAGGCATCACATTATTGATCCCCACGTTTGGCACTATTTTTATAAAGTACTATATTGGAATGCTCGAAGCGTAAACAAAATTATAGAAACAAGATCCTTGGTCTTGGTTCTATGTGATAACATTATAAAGTGTTGAATTAAAAAAATGGACCACCATTTGTCCTGTTCATAAATTGATTAGTTTGATCAACTTGAATAAGTCACTAGAGAATTTTATGTCTGTGATCCGGAGACTTGAAGCATCTCTAAATCTTAATGCGCCAAGGCATCAATCACATAGGATTGTGCTTGTGATCCAAGATTTCAAGTCATGTCTTTTAGCTCGTATGTGCCAAAAGATACCATCTGTTTCCAAAAGCATCAAACATGACAAATAATTAAATAGAAAAAAGAAAAAAAAAACAGACAGTGGAGTCGGAGCTGCGCACGTGCTACGTTTGAGCATTGAGACGTTTGTATCATCATGTAAAGGAAACTTGTGATGTACAAAAATTACTATAAGCTTAAGTAGAAATGAAAATTTATGGATATTTGTGTCAATTAATTCATATTTGATCGTATTCATACTTGTATTCGTGTCGTATTCGAAAAAATAATGTCATATCGTGTCAATGCTAAAATTGGCATTCGGGCGTCCTGACCCGTCTCGAATTTCATTCATGTCGTGTTCAGATCAGGTCAGATTGAACCACTATTATTTTATTTTTTATTTTTTAATTATATTATAAAAATGTTTCAATTTTATATATCATAAAGTTTATATTTTATATCATCTAATATAGTATTTAATATAATTATATCATAAATAGATAAATTAGTAACTAAATAGTAGCACATAATATTATTATATTAATAAGTAATATATATTATATATATAAGAAGATGCATTAAAATATATTTAACATATAGATTAAACTTAAAAAGATGTTGAAGGAGGGATTTAAATTCGTATTAAAAAATATAGGTGACAATCTTTTTCTAACAAAAGTTCTTTTGAATAGTATGTGTTTCTAAAAAAATATTTTTTATATATTAATCAATGCCCAACCGTGTCGGGCCCGGGTGGGTTTATGCTTATCGGGCTCATGCTACGTCGGATAAAAAATCTGAAAGAGGTGGACCGGGTCGGGCCGGCACAACCAACGTGTGCCGGCACCGAGCCAAGCCGGGCCAAGCCGGCTGGGCAAAACCAGTCGGCCCAGTGTCCCTCTCTATGCTTAAGTTATTATTAACGTTGATAAAAATAAATTGATGAAAGAGATAAATTTTTAGGAAAGTACTTTTTTGAAAAATAAATTTAATTTTACGAAGAAAAGTTGTTAAGAATATAAATATAAAGATGTTGCTCTTCCTATCGGCTTAAGCTTTTAGGATTGTTGGCAGCACATCTAATTTAACATGATATCAGAGCAAGTCACGATCCATTCACAAGGGAAGCAAGGTGGAGGTGTTCGTGATCTGTAGCATCATTTATCGCGTTTTAGATCTGTAAGATCGTTCATTTTCATCAATCATCTTTGCCTTCTGTTTTGAGTTTCTTGGAGATCAAGTTTTTTTTCGTCTGGTTTTCTTGAGACGAATTCACGGCTTATCTTCACAGTTCAGTGATTTTTGAATATTATGGCGAGTTCTTCAAATCCATTTTTGAATACTGTCTCAAATTCTGCAAATTTTGCCGCAGGTGTTGTTTCAATTGAGTCTTCCTCAATAATGCAATCACCAACCATTAGTTCTTTTTAGTATCTAGAGGTCTTAAGGATACTTAATCAAGGTTCATCTTCAAGTGCTATGGCAAGCATGGCAGGTAATGATATTCTCATATTTGAACACACAAAGGTCAAATGGATAATAGATTCAGGAACTTCTGATCACATGGTTTCTTCTCTGGATTTTCTTACCAATGTCAAAGAATTAGTTGACAAAAGGCAAGTTAAACTGCCTAATGGAGAAGTTAATATCATAACACATACAGGAGATTATGTTATATCAGTAGAAGATAAACTCAATAATGTTCTTTATCTTCCTGATTTCAAATATAATCTGATATATGTCTCCAAGTTAGCCAAGGATCTTTATTGTTCAGTTATCTTTTATCCTGATTTCTGCATCTTACGGGACCTTTGTTCTGGGCTGGTGAAAGAAATTGGTAGACAAGAAGAATGTCTCTATCACTTGATACAAATTCCTGTAGGATCAGAGAATGGTTTAGCTACAAGTCTTCAACGAAGTATCAAATCTGTGAAGAAGCCTTCTGAGAAATTTGTTTCAGTTGCAGAAATAGATAAGGATGCTTTGTTGTGGCATAGAAGATTGGGGCATATTCCTTTTAACAAACTCAAGTTTGTGTCCAATCTACAAGCTGTTAAAATTGTCAATAAATGTCATTGTCAAGTTTGTCATCTATCTAGACAATCAATATTACCTTTTGTACTCAGTAAATCTGTATCATTGCAACCATTTGATTTGGTTCATATAGATGTACGGGGTCCTTATAAATCTCCAACATATGATAGTTTTCGTTATTTCTTGACAGTTATTAATGATTGTACTCGGATGACTTGGATTTTTCTTTTAAAGTTGAAATGTGAAGCTTAGTTGTTACTCAAACAATTTATTCTGTTAATTCATACTCAGTTTAACAAATATATCAAAGTTATCAGATTTGATAATGATTCAGAATTTACAAATAATAACTGCAAAAGTTTTTTTCCTTAAAAAATGAATTATACATCAAACTACTTGTGTTTATACTTCTCAGCATAATGGTGTTGTGGAACAAAAGCATCATCACTTACTTGAGGTTGCTCGAGCACTTCGTTTTCAAAGTTCACTCCCTATTCGGTTCTGG
>LTAE01006613.1:0-20581 GCA_001647135.1 Pontederia paniculata
GATTGATGTTTGACTATCAGTCATAGCTCACTTTTGATGCCAAGAGGTTAAGATGTTAAGTTACGAAAGATGATATTAAGTTATGAAAGTTGTCAAGATGGTATAAGTTTAAGATGGTGCACGAAAATATGATGATCAAGATGATGAAAGATATTAAAAAATGTAAGAAGGATAAAGAAAGGAATAATTGACATGTTGATTTTACTACTAGTTTATTCTTATGCTTTTATTTACCATGTCATGCTTATCCAATTGATTGCCTTATATACTGAGCTTCATAGCTCATGGATACTTTTTTTCCCTGCATTGGATCTTGCAGGTGAGTAGTCCGCAGTACAAGATGCTGGTGGTGCATGCGATGGCTGGTGCTCGTGATGATTGTTGTGTTGCACATATTTAGTGATCCTAGTATTGTCTCTCTTATGTTCTAGTATTTATTATGGTGTTGTTCTAGTTAGACTTTTGAGACATTCTTTGATGTCAGACTTCCGTACTATTTAGTTTATTTTATGAAAAGAGTTTTGGACTTCTTTTGATTTTTTAATTCTTCCGCATTTTGTTGACCAAGTCTTGTTAGTCAATTTTTAAATCAAGATTATGTATGATATGTAGCGATCCTAGGAGGGCATTATGTCACGTGGGAGGGTCATCTCTTGGGGGCGTTACAAGTAATGCTAACAAAATATGACACAAATGCTAAATTTTATATGTTTTTTTTTTCTTTCAAATTTAAAAAAGTTGTCTTTAATGTACAATTTATGTAGCTTGTCCACTACTATTTGTATCCTGACACATACTTCTTTTAATTTTCTTTAGTGAGTGTATTAGTAATAAATAGGATAAAGTTGCTCTCATGAAATTGAAAATATTGGCACATGTTGTGTTTCATGCTTCCATATGCATACTATTTTGGGATAATAATAATAATAATAATAATAATAATAATAATAATAATAATAATAATAATAATAATACAATTAGAAACATAGACAAATTTGTTTGAGGATCGAAATTGTAAAATGAATTAAATATACTCGTCGTACTAATTCAATAACTTAGAAAATAGCAAAGGAAACGATCAAGATAAGAAAAAAAAAAGAACAACACAGTTTTACAATACATGCATGCTTATGCCGGGATTCAATTTCTAAAATTATTAATTAATTTAATTTTAAATTAATCAAGTACTAATAATTTGAGGATCAGAACGGATATCCAAAAAAGTTATATAATTAAATTAGAATCATTAAGATAACAAATTAATTGCATACATGAGGTGCTACATATATTCTTTTTTCTTTAAAAATAATTCGACTGCTCATAAAATAAATGTTAAATCGATTCATTATAAAGATAATTTTTTATCTACACCAAGTACTTTACAATTCCATTTTTTCTCACATTTGTAATGCATTGCTTGTGGAGAGGCAGATAAGTCAGTGAGTGGCTTAAAAAAGTGTTGGCATCAATTTCATGCATTATGCATATTACATCATTCTATGAATACATCATTTTCAGTCATTTAATTTTTAGGTAAGCCCTCAAACATATACATTTATATGCATGACATTGATAGATATCTTTCTTTCTCCTCTTTCTCTGGACCATGACACACATTGCCATCTTCTTCTTCATGGTGGTGCTGAAGATCTCAATCCAATTGAATGAGAGAGAAACAAGGAGAGAGAAAGAGGAAAAACATCAGTACTGTTCCTTTCACCTATAAAAGAACAAAAAAACAATTAGCATGGAGGCAAATGATAGTGCATGTAAACAACTTTTTAGGAACCAATTATTTAATTCTTTTTTAGTAGAAGATATAAATTTTAAAAGCATCACTCTTAAAAGATAAATTAATTTAATATATTTTAATTTTTAAAATGCGAAAAAGTTTCTCTTCTAAATATAATTTGCTTATCTTTTTAAATAACTTTTTGGGACTACTCAAAATTTTTATTATGTAATGGCCATCTGAGTTGAAAGCTCCTTCTGCTTGTCAAGTGTCAACTCGCCTTAAATTTGATATGCTTCTTTCCTTCTTTTTTTTATTATATTATTTCTTTTAAGAAAAATCCACTTTACATACATGATCTTGGAATTTGTTCTCATCTTTCTCTTTGTTTTACTTTTGTGAGATTATGTGTAGGATATATAAATAAATCGAGGTCCTCCCAAATTTTCGGGATTTATCATTTTTTATTAAATTTGAGAATGTTTTGGTTTTTATATGCAACATGTCAAGAAAATATCAAATTGAGTTAAGGGAGTCCCAATTGGCAAAATAATTAGTCACATGGAATTAAGAATATAGTATTCTTATTTATTAAGAAAATAATATTCTTTTTACTCCATCTTATGCTTTACTTTGAGGTCGATAACAAATAAGTCAGTTTAATTTTATTAGTACGTATATCTTTAATAGCAAATACTTGTTTGTTTGTTTACTAATATACAATTAATTCCCAATGTTATTTTCATCAATTAGTAGTTGTTTGATTTATTACTATATAAAAAATAAATAAAAACGTTTGATTATAGATAGTTAATTATTGTTCATTATATTAAACGCTATAAAAAGAGAAAAAAAACGAAATATGAATGGAAAGGAGAATAAAGGAGTTGGGATAATGATACTATTGTTAATGACAAAATTAAGATATTTCAAATAAAAAACTGTTTTTGCAATTTTTAGATAGTTTTAAAAAATATTCTTATTTTAATTGATGTTTAATAATATTCCTAGGATAACTAGATGTGCATATACTATGCCGGAATTGAGTCCATAAGCTTATTTTTAAATCTCTGCTAGCTTGTTTGTTTCTTTCGTTGGAATATCTTAGCTTGTTAAATAAGTAGTTCTCTTACTCTTAGGTCTTGTTTGACACGCATTTAAAATAGCGTTTACATTAGCGTGTAGAGTGTTGACCAGATCAATATACTATTTAAAGTGTTTGGTAAGCATAATTAATAGTAGCGACAAGCGATTGAAACTCAGCGTTTTGAGACGTTTGAAAGACCAACATCTAGGGTAGTTACAAGCGTATTAAAATTTATTTTCGGATATATCCTTAAAATATTTTAATATTAGTTACTATTTGTATTATACACTTAATATTTTATAGTACATGATCATTTTATTACTTATTATTATTTTATTAATTTATAAATCATTTGGTCAACTATTTATTTTATTGTTATTTATTAGTATTAAAATAGTTAAATAAAAATATGTTATTAAATTTATGGTGCATATATTAATACAAATTATTTAAATAATTATGTGTACCCTTTTAGTCATTTTACATTTATTGATTGATTCAAACGCTATATTTGTCAAACACTTTTATTAATTTTAATAATTAACTCGCTACCGCTAATCGCTAATCTCTAGTCGCTATTCGCTATTCGCTATTAACCGCTAGTATATGCCAAACAGAGACCTAACAAATCTAAACAATAATAGTAGGTGTTATCTTGTCTTAACATATTCCAATTCGAGAATAAAGTTTAATAAAAAAATATCAATCTGTTATAAAATTTAACCCATTAATCAGTTAAATCAATTTAACCAATCGACATATATCGAAATTAACTTTGATTGATAAGATTGTTGTGTACATCTTTATTGTTTCATTTTATTGCATGATTCCTCTTTCCTGATAAAGACTAAATTTAATTCGAGATAAGAAATGTAATAACTTAATTGTTTTATGACAAGGAGATTTTATTATTGGAGCTACTTATTTTTAAGGTTCAATTCATTAATAAAATTTGATGATAAAAAATATGTAATATTATAAAATTATAATAATCTATTTTTCTCGTATTTTCATATTACTTGTTAACGTGAATTTACGAGCATAAACTCATCTTATCATAAGTTCATATTATCATATTATATTTATATTTAATGTGAGTAAAAATGAGTGGCGCTATAATTTACAAAAAAGTTTATCCATAAAATTTTATTTTAAATCAAATAAATTATTTACTATTTTTTTAATATCAAATTAATCCAACTTCTCCCATAACGACACTGACCTATCTTAAAATTGACGAAAATTAATAAAATTTAAATTTAATTTTTAAATTATTAATTTGGTAGAATATTAAATTAATCTAATATTAATTATTCGGACAAACAAATCCATTGCTAATCTCTCTCTCTCTCTCTCTCTCTCCAACAGCATAGGGGCCTTTTGGTACATTTGTACCACACAATACAATACCATAATTACTTGAGCATAAGATATACATACAGTTGAACTGAAGACAGAAACACAAACGCGAGAAGAGAGAGAGAGAGAGAGAGAGAGAGAGGAGACAAATACTCAGAGCTTGTACCAGCTTCCCAGTTCCAGTCGTTCGTCTCAGAAGAAGTCCAATCACAGTCTCTACTTCTTTACTTCTTCAACCTCTACAAGGCAACGACCCCCATTGCGCTCTGTAAACGCATCGCAATACATACTTGACTTCTGGGATAACCAGCCATTGCTCCTGCCCTGGTACTAGTTACAATGGATGAGACCAGAGAGCAATGGAGGCTGGCGCCGCCGCCGGAGCTCCCCGAACACCCGATGGAGTTCCTCTCCCGCTCCTGGAGCGCCTCCGCCCTGGAGGTCACCAAGGCCATCGGGCCCCGACCGCCGCTCGCCCTGGTCGGCGGGGCAATCCACGAGGACGTAGCCGGGGAGCTGGAGGAGGCCGCCGCCGCCGCCGCCACCACCGTCGCCGGGAACCCCTTCTCCTTCGCTTCCTCGACCACATCGCAGCTCGTCATGGAGCGCATCATGTCGCAGTCGGTGAGTTCAGTGCCAACTACTTTGCCCGCTACTTCAAAAATCACATCTTTTCTTCACTGTTTTCTCCAAAATTGCTTTTTTTTCTCTGTGCTAAAACTTTGTTCTCATTTCCCTCCAATTTTTATATTGTTTTTGCCTAATTTTTTTTGCAACTTTAAGAAGTATACGAGAAAATTCAACATTTTCCGGAATAAAAAAGAATTCTGCTTCTTGTCAAAGAGATAGCGAGAAGAGTTGGATTGGAAGAACAAAGGCCTAATGGGTCTAACAGCTACCTTCCAAGCTTGAGATGCTCTCTTTCCCTTTCCTGTCAGGCGATGACAAAAAGAGCAGCAACTATTTGTTCAATATCTCTCTGTTTTTTATTTGTTGTCGTTTCATCCAGTCTGATGATTATTTCAAAATCATAACTTTTGACAAATTTCCAATCTTCTGGCGTTTGCACATTAATCTTCCATGATCCAAGTAGCAGTCAGAAATTTTGCATCTTAAAAGATAAAGATTGAACCTTTTTCATGCAACTCCAAATTCTTTCTTTTTTTTGTTTCACTCAGTTGTGGTACAAGAAATGAAGAAGCTTTGCAGTGTTGCAATTGTTCATAATAGTACAAGGATCAGAATTGGTTATGCTCCTTTTGTGCCAAGATACAACTTTTTTTTCTTGTTCCTGTTGATCAAAGTGCTTGTTTTATGACACTTTTCTCTGTGAAAACTTAGCAGGAGGCCACCCCTCTCGCTTCCGGCAGGCTCTCCCACAGCAGCGGCCCTCTCAACGGCGGCGGATCCCTCTCCGACAGCCCTCCGATCTCCCCTTCCAACATGGACGATGTCAAGGTTTTCTCCTTCTCTCCTTCCTCCACTTTCCTCGCTAATCTGCTCTTCTCAGCTGCGTACTGTTCACAACTCTTCTTCGGGTCAACAAAACAAATGCTGGTTTCTTTGGAAGTCGGAGCACTGAAGACAAAGCGACCAAGCAGATCCTACACAGGCATCGTGTTCAATCAGAGAGAGAGAGAGAGAGAGAGAGAGAGAGAGAGAGAGAGAGGCCTTTCTCTCATTCCAACACACCACCTGCTGACATCTCTATCGTCAGGGGTGCAAATAAATGACCAGAGAAAAAAAAGGGAGAGCAAAAGATCAATCTTTTTCTAGCTTTTCTTAGCTATCATTTGCCTTCACTCATCTCTTGCCACTTCCAGAGCCCCAACACAGCTGTGTCCCTCTGTTCATCATTAATGCCTCTGGCTTCTCTCTTCTTTCTTACACAAGTAGTAAATGACAAATCCTCCTTGTCTTTGTTTTGGTGTTGTGTCCCATTAATCACCCTCATACTTGTAGTTGAAGAAAAAAAGCTCCATGCAGAAGTGAGAGAAAGATGGTGTTCTGAGAGCATCAGTTTAAAGATGAGAGCTCTATCTGAGCTAAGGGCTGTAGGTCTTCTCTGGCTCTGCCTGAGTGCAAAAGAAGCCTTGATTCCTTGACAGAGTTTGTCTGGGCAAAGAAGCAACCCTCCCTCTGTAAAAGCTAACAACTTCAGAGGTTGCCTGGTTCCTTTGTACTTTCTTACTATACTTTGCCCGCCTTGGTCCTTTGATTCGTTTGTCTTCACTGCGGCACTCGTCCTTGTGCCCCTGTTTCCTGTCCTCATTAACACCGCTCTAATTCATATTTCTTTTTATCTCATCTCCTGTGCAACAGTTCATGCCTCAAAGAAGCAATTTTTATAGGACATAAGCTTCAATTATCCTGTAAACAAGATAATTTGCACCGCCTGCAATAACTCTGTTATCGTTTCGTTGATTGGTTTGGCATCTATGGACGTAAATTTGCACTCTGAACTGAGCACATCAACTGTGGGTGGAATCTGTGCAGTACTGCAGGGCCGGGAACACGCCCAAGTCCCACGCTTACAGAGGGACCAGCAAGACCGTCGGGAGGTGGCTCAAGGACAGGAGGGAGAAGAGGAAAGAGGAGACCAGGGCCCAGAACGCCCAGCTCCATGCAGCCGTCTCGGTCGCCGGCGTCGCTGCGGCTGTTGCGGCCATTGCAGCTGCCACCGCTGCGGCCTCAGGCTCCGGCAACGACGACCGAGCTGCCAGGACGGACATGGCGGTCGCGGCTGCTGCGACGCTCGTGGCAGCTCAGTGCGTCGAGGCTGCGGAGGCCATGGGTGCTGAGCGCGAGCACCTAGCGGCAGTCGTTGGTTCGGCTGTTAACGTCAGGACGCCGGGGGACATCATTACTCTTACGGCCGCTGCGGCCACCGGTAAATTGACCAGCCTCTACGTTGTACTACGATTGCAGATGAGCGCCATTTCGGCAGAGTATTATAACGTCCTCCTTAAAAATGTCAGCTTTACGAGGCGCAGCCACATTGAAGGCCAGAACGCTCAAAGAGGTCTGGAACATAGCAGCAGTCATACCAGTGGAAAAGGGAGGGTTGGGGAATTGCCAAGGGAAGCAGCAGAAGGAATTGGATATCAATGGCGACGAATTCGTCGACGACGAGCTCGTTCTGCAGGAGGAGAACTTCTTGGGGCTCTGCAGTCGGGAGCTCCTTGCCAAGGGTACAGAGCTTCTTAAACGCACTCGTAAAGGTAATAGAACGCATCATGTCTCACAGTTTGATGGAAAATTAAGAGTTGGGTAATGAATTGTATGTGATATGTTCTTTCTCTGCCTGTAGGCGCACTGCATTGGAAGGTCGTCTCAGTATACATCAATCGATTGGGTCAGGTACATAAGAGTTCATGCATTGATCCTTACTTTGTGTGTTTCATGCTTTTGTCACTGTATAATTCTGTAGTTGTGTGGTTTAACAATCTGCAGGTGACTCTTAAGATGAAGAGTAAGCACATCGCCGGGACGATAACCAAGAAGAAAAAGAGTGAGTTGTTTGTTCTTGCTCCGACCAGGAGGCCGAGTTCCCGGGGGCTTTCGCCTTGTGCTGATTCTTGAGATTGTGTCCTTTCAGGTGTGGTGATTGAAGTCTGCAAGGATATAAAGCCTTGGGCCTGCCGGCATTTACCGGAAGGCGGCGAGCAGCGCCAATACTTTGGGCTACGGACCGCCGAGCAGCGGGTGATCGAGTTCGAGTGCCAGGGCCAGAGGGAGTTCGAGATGTGGACTCAGGGCGTGTCTCGCTTGCTCAAGGCTGTCAATGACAGGAAAACTGCTCCTCGCATGAACTGTTAGAGCTGCCGACACTTTGCCAAGTTCATCACAACACAACACACAAGATTAATAGCTGTAGCATGCAGGGAATTCGACATGTCCCACAAGAAATTAAGACCTTAAGAAGAACGTCTTACTTGGGAGCAAAAATCCATGTAAAAGTGGCATACTGCCATCTCCCCTTTGTAAAAAGAACTTGGAAAACCCAAAAAAAAAAAGAGAAGATTTATCATATGATAAAAGGCGTTCTTGTGCATTGTCTTTTGCAATTTTCACCAAGTGATCAAAAGAAGTCAACTGCTTTCAGCTCCTGCACAGTTTCTTTTTGTCTGCTTAGAATCTTTCACTGTAACAAAAGTTAACATAGCCACTGGACACTGGTCCTGTAAAGCACACTGTATGTTTTACACCATTTCAGCACAAATTTTACATTGATGGTTAGAAGCTATCAAACACTTAGTACTCAACAGCAACGAGTTTATGAGCAAGTCCTTTGTGCACTGTTTGTAGTAGGCAATGTAGTGTTAGGATGCAGTGCCACAGTTACATGATGATTCTAATGCTGTTGGATGGAAACTTCAGAAGCCATAGAACGCGAACTAGATCGGTTATGCGAACCTTTCGGGGTCGGAGGAAAATCTACAGAAGTAGCTGTAATGTATTGAGATCTGCAGCAGAGATGTTAGTAAATGAAGATCCCTGATGAATAATGAAAAGCTTTATTGACCTGGATGATGCAGTAGAGGAAAAGAACCATAGTAACTGCTGAACACAATATCTTAAGCATTGAGTGTGGAATTCTCGGCAATCTGAAAAGAGCAGCCAACATGAGATGACCAAGGAAGTTTAAGTCATGGCCTCTTCTGGCAGCCTGGTACTATGAGTTTGTGCAATTAATTATGTGTGTGGATGGGTGTATGTAAAATATGATCAAGTTTTAACCTTTTAACTTCCTCAAATCTGCAAGTATACAGGTCGAGTAGTTAACCTTGGGTATCGTATCCACAATGAATTGAAGTCTAAGGACTATTCTAACAGAATTAACTAACTAAGAAAAAGGGCTAATATAAACAGGAAACTAGAATTAACAATAAACTGAAGACTAAAAGATAAGTTTCTAGTTTTAATTAAAAATTTCAGAAAAAGATCCCAGCAGGAAATAACAAATGTTTTTGGTATTTTAGTTTAAAGACAAGAATTAAAATTAGCTAGTTTAAGAATAAGGTGGATAAGTGCAAATAAGGGAATATCTCCTAGGAATTGATTTCATCTGAATAGTCATCTGGAAAACTTCAGGACCTTTAAAATTCAGTTTCAATCAGAACATTCGAAATCAAATTAGTGTGTCTCCACAAAACATTGATAGCATAATCGAAGTTCCTCAATAATGCAACTTAGTTAAATCATACAATTCATTAAAAGTCACATGGAAAGCCTGATCTCAACCTCTCAGCTAAGAAAAGATTGCAAAAGCATTAGTAAATTTCTTTACTCAAATATCACAAATCAATCTGTAGGCATCCATGGAGTTTCAATATGAATACAATAAATCATATCAAAAATCTCATTACAGCTCTAAAAAGTATACCACATCTGATTTCTAAAGCTGATTTATGATTATTGTTCTCTCAAACAATAATCTGCAGGAGACAAGTTAGCTTGCTCAGCATCCAAATAGCATAGCATCTAAACCAGCTAAAGAAATCAGTTCAAATCAGTCTTAAAATTCAGGTATCAGAACAGTATAAATCTGAATCAAAACAGGGCAGAATGTCTCTTGTTAATCTTCTCAGGTTTACAAGATAAGGAAATAGCTTCTCAGCTGATTTCCTGAACATTCAGCATTACAATATAACTAGATTCAGATATAACTCTGCAAATCAGCCAGAAATCAGAATAACACAGGTCTGAATCAGAACAGGACAGAATGCATCTTGCTATCCTCTCAGATTCACAAGATAAAGAAGCAACTTCTCAGCTAAGCTTCTTAAACATTCAACATTACAGCATGACTCAATTCAGACATAACATAACTAGTTGTACAAATCAGAATAACATAAAGCCCAAATTAGAATAGAATAGGATGCATTTTGCTATCTTCTCAGATTCACAAAATAAAGAGGTAACTTCTCAGTTATGCCTCTGAAACATCCAACATTAAAGCACATCTAAATCACAGCCACATAAATGAAACTGGAAATGCATTAAAACAGAAAAGGGTCCATAGTCATCCAGATTACATTCAGATTACATCATCCCTAGGAGATAAAGGAGTTTAGCTACACATTTCAGAATTCAGCATTACAGACAATATAATGTTCTGAAATGAATACATGACTCAGAATTGCAGAAAAGAAGATAGATATCAAACTAAGCTTCTCAGTTGTAGCCTCCTTCTTCTTCTGGTTGCTTTGTGCAGCTCCCTTCTTCAAACCCTAATCAGCTTCAGATTCCCCTCCCCCCGAGAGAGGGAGAGAGCAAGAGAGGAAGCCCCCTTGCAACACCAGCTTTTCTTCCTTTTATATCTTCTTGTGGAACCTTCTGATTCTTCACCTTGCTTCTCTGATTGTGCCACCTGTCCCCTCCAAAAGAATCTTCTGATTCAGCTTCAAAAAGGTTGGAGATTGGACAGGTGGCAGCCTCTGCAGCAATAGCCCAAAAAGCAACAGGCAAAGCCAAAAACAAATTCTGACAAGCCAAAAAGCACTCTGACAGCTCCCAACAGATCCTGTACTAGAATAAAACAGCAGCCAACATTATATGCATCAACACTTTTCAGCAACTAACTAAATATGTTCCCATAATCATAGAATGATTCAATAATAGAGATTAGGCCAGCACATGAGTGATAAACCAGAATGTGAACAAAGGAGCTGAAAATGTATCTATTCATGCACAATTTCAGTATAAAGCTCTACATATGAACTATACAAATAATTTGGGAAAATGAAGTGATAAACACATGAAAATATGCATGCGAGCTGAAAGTGAATAGAAAATTGGAGTGTTTAAGTAGAAAAATAATCTATATAAAAACCACTTATCACAGCCCAGAAAGTGTACACAGTGAGGCTAAACACCATTACTGCTGTAGTTAGAATAACATCTTCCACGACCACCTTTCCTGTCACAGCTAAAGAGGCTTTTATACTTAGTTTCAGAATTCATGTTAAGCGCCAGATTGAACTTTTTGCATTCTGAAAGCCCGATCTGCTGCAATGAATCTAAACTCGAAAGCAATAATTAGAACAAACATAGATTAGAGTTATCAGAAATCTGCATGACTCCACACTGAAAAGTGCAACAGAAATCCACATGAATAAGGTAAAGACCCTACAGATTAAACACTAGAGACTGTAACAGTGTGTACCCAAAAACAAAACTCATCAATGTTTTAATCTGTCAAAACTTCATGTCCACATAGTCTTTACATGAATCATGATGGAAGGATCTTTTTCTTCAGACAGGGAAGATAAAGTTCTGAATTAATTGTTTTACCTCTGCATAATGCGCAAGTCAATCCATCAGTAACACTCATGGATGCCATGAACAATGAGAACAGAAACAGATTGACCGGATGCCTCCAATGATAGCAGTAAAGTGCAACCGTCACTGGGGAACAATTAAAACACAAGGATGCTGTAAAACTCGCGAAAGAAACATAGATTGAAGATTACGTTAAGGGAGCATTTCATAGTTCGTACGAATGAGCGGAAGGAGGACGACGACGATGTACATTCCCACTCTCTCTCTCTCTCTCTCTCTCTCTCACAGCTTCATATGATGAATGAGATTTTTAAATTTTTAATATATAAAAAAAGATTCATAACGTGAATATTTGCTCAAATAAAAATAGGATACTTTCATAGTATGAAATTGATATTTACTCTATCAAGTTATTAATTTAGTGTTTGGAAAGGAATATATTGCTTGACCTCGATAACGACTTTATGCGCGATTTTATTGACTTTGATAATATGTTGACCTCGAAGTCAATATTTTTTTTCTCATTAAAATCATGGACTCGACGGAGGCGCTAATACTATATTATCTATTTTATATATTAAATATACGATAAATATAATAATTTATAATATTTTTTTTAAAAAAAAAAATTATTTATAATTGACAAAATAAGTAATGTGACGTTATCTACTTAAATATGTAGCATTTTTATTTTTTTTCTAAAACCATATATTTAGATGACCAATAAAAAGTATCACTATTAATTACACATATCTTTAAGACATGATATATATATATATATATAAATATATATATATAATACAATAAATACATAAAGCAATTGATAATTCTGATCTCAAATTATACAAAAAGTAATTTGCATCTAAATAATACACACTATGCATAGTTTGTATCATACATATTTAAATGAAAACAACAGACCGCCAATTCTATTTTTTTCTTTTATTACAGAAGTTTAATGAAAAAAATTAAATTAAACTGAACAAATAAGTTGCACATATTTTCGTGTTAAAAATAAATAAATAAATCGAAGATTTAAATTCTTCAAATTTTAAAGGAAAAGACTGCGAAGTTTCCAAGTCAAGTTTGGATGTACGAAGTGCCACGTGGCAACATGTTAAATGATCCAACTCAATATTATGTTAAATAAAGATTTATCCTCTTTCATATAATAAAATTTATATTTTTATATTAACATATTATTTTAGCGTAATCATCATAATTGTAAAGCGACTAAAGACTTTGACAGAATACTTTTAAGGCAAGGGTGCGAGTAATGAAAAATAAAAATATAAAAATTGTATTATTTTAGGGGTCTTTGCGTGCAAATATAAAAATAAAGTGTTTACTTTTTAATTATTCTTGTACCAAATAAGTCCTTTAAGCACACAATTCTACTAGGTAAAAGTTCGATTATGTATTTATCACCATTTCAACTCAAACTTTATATCGACAGTTAGCAATGTAGGCAATGTAGTACTGTGAGGATGCATATTGAAGTTCGTGTTCTTTTATCGCGTAGATTCCTGATTTTTTGGTGGATTTCGAAAAATATTAGTAAATTTTAGAATGACTCTCATAGATTTTAAGATAATTATTTTCTTATCAGCAGACGATATAAAGATCGACATTATTGATGAATTTCAAAATTATTTATTTGTTATTCGTCTCGTGTCATCACCATCATCGCTTATCTTCGTCCACCTACACCTATCTTTGCACGTCAATAATTAATGAAAGATTTATCTATTCTTTTAAGGGTGAGTGTGGAATTTAGATTCCACTTTTTTTTAGATTATTTTCTTTATCACTTTAAATTACATTTTTTTTTATATAACTCTAAATTATTTTTCTTGAACACGCTTTAAACTATATTTTCTTTTTCATATTTAACTATAGGTGCATATGTGTATTTTCTACAGAAATAACTTGTTATATTAGGATTGAACAAGAAAATAACATTCTTATTAAGAAAAAAATATGACAGTCGAATATTCTTTTTATTTGAGTCGAAAAATATATTAATCATAAATTACGGTAATAAATAAACAGCCGATGAACAGCACAAGAAGTTGGATCATGTGACATGCAGCATATTACAAATCAAACATAGATGTGTAAATGAGAAGGCCACTAACATAAAATAAAACTAATCAGGTAAAATAAATCATAATTTTAATACCTTGTTTTAGTTTTTGAAATAGTAATCTGTTAACTTATCAATTATTTATTTTTATATTTTTATTATATTTTAGCCCCATCCGAGTTTTTTTGGATATGAGCATCATAACCATTGCCCTATATTATTATTATTATTATTATTATTAAACTAACTATGACTATGACTATTATTATTATTATTATTATTATTATTATTATTATTATTATTATTATTATTATTATTATTATTATTATTATTATTAAACTAACTATGACTCTTGTGTAAGGAGACAAGCTTTGAAATTGACCCGGGGTGTCAAATTGTGCATACTTTTAAATCTTTTTTTACTATCATATGCCACCCATATGATATAACTCATCCCCATACTTAAAATTATTTTGTTTTATTTTTTAGGGATGAAACTAAACTACAATCTTTTCAATATTATTGATGTTATTTTTTTCACAATTATTTATTATTTTCTATAAAAAATCAAAGAGAGTAATAATCAAAACATATTAAATTATCATATATTAAATTATCAGTAATGTTGTTTACCTTTTTACTATATATAAATAATCTAAGTGATAATTTAAATTATCATACTTATTTATATAAATTATTACTAAATAATATACATCATTTTACTTTTTATAAATATTATTAAATTATTTTTTTGTATTATTGAATTGAAAGTTATTAAGTTAAATTATAAACTCACAAATTAATTTATTTAAATAATTAATACCCTTCAAATTAATAATAATAATTTATAAAAATGTTAGTCTAATTAATAATGTGCTATATTTGTATTCATAATATGATTATAATAATATAATATTATTTAAATAATATTTATTATGGCATTAAATTTATAATAATATATTATTATTATTATTATTTGTGTTTTTATTATTATATGATAATTTATTTATCATGTTATGTTTTATTTATGAATAATTTAGAAGGGTGAATATGAAAATTAAATATAAATAAGTGTAAAATTATGATGCAAAAAATAAAGACAAGTTATATTTCTTGAAAAAAACAAACTGTGACATTCAAAAAAAGTGTTGGGTGTCTTATATCAATGTCGAGTTATGGACAGACATTTTTACACAAATATTGCTATAAAGAAACATCCCTTACCAATACCCAAAATCAGTAAAGGGAGTTCCTTTGTGCAATTTATGGATTGACTACTTTTTAACAACATCAATGTCGAGTTATTTTTTTTTCGGTCACGGTCTGGGACCCACCGGTAATCCAGCGTTACTAGCACCCGACTAATCTGGTGTTCGGACGCGAGCGGCAAGGGTAAATCCTGGCCAAAGTGACGACTCCGAGGCTCGAACTCGGGGCTACTAGCTCCCTTGTCCCTCAACTCGGGACACAGCCCGCTACCATCTGTGCCAACCAATCTTAGTTATCAATGTCGAGTTATGGACAAGACTTTTTTTACACAAATATTGACATACAAAAAAAACTTACTAAATATTTCCACCCATCACCATCTCTATCAAGTTCTCATCAGATCATATACATTTGTAACCTTCCTCTGGGTGCCGATGTGCTCTCCTCTCCCTGCTCTACAACATGGCGGCCGCCACTTCCTCCACCGGTCGCCGACGCCGGCGAGGTGGCTGCTTTGTGAGAGAGCCAGCTGGGTGTTTTCTTCTCCCCTGTAAAAGTGACAGTTTCCAGCTTCTTATTGAATCGGGCAGTTGCATGAGAGGCTTTTACTGTCAGAATCCCTGTCAAGTGCCGGACATAACACTTCAGACTCTGAATTGGATTGAGTTCTTGCTTGATGGCTCTCCAGATCTTAAGCATCCAGTGCACAATTCTCATAGATAGACAACAACCAGCAAAGACGAAAATAGCGAGGAAGTTGAACTCTGGACAGCTTTTAGCAGCCCAGCAGAAAGTGTACAGAGTAAGGCTGAACACCATAATTGTTGTAGGGATAACAGCTTCCAAAACCATCTTAATTCCTGTCACAGTAAAGAGGCTTTTTGGTTTCAGAATTAGTTCGTGTTCAGTGCCAGATAAAGCATTTGGCATTCTGAAAGCTCAACTAATGAAACTAAACTCGATAGCAACAAGTTATCAAAAGGAATCCATATAAAAAAGATAAGAATCCAACTGATTAAGGATAAAAAAGTGATCTTTTTTCTTTAAAGTTCACAAGTTATCAAAAGAACGGCAAAACTTGTTCTGAAATCTGAACCTGTGGAGAAGGCGAAACACAATCCGACAGTAAAACTCATGGCCGTCGCGAACAATACGTGCAGAACGAGATCGTCTGGATGCCCCCGACGATGGTAGTACAACCAGATCGTCACTGCGAAACAATTCGATCGACGAATTCGTAAAATTCACAAAAGAAGTTTGATTGAGGATTACGTTAAAAGAGTATTCTATGGTTTCTCTTACGGGTGAGCGGGAAGACGAGGACGACGACCATGTACGCGACCATTCCAGCTTCCGAGGACAGGAAGAAGTGCGATGTGAGCTCGACGGAAACGGCGACCGCGCCAACGGGGAAGGACAAGGCGAACTGCAGAAGGCGGACAATGTAAGCCTTCCGGATAAACGCCCACCGGAGCTCCGACGGCCCCAACATTCTCTCTCTCTCTCTCTCTCTCTCTCTCTCTCTCTCTCTCTGCTCTGCTCTGCTCTGCTCTGTTGTGCTCTGCTCTGCTGCGAAGTTGAGTAAAAAATATTCTTTTTTATGCGACTGTCCGGAGCTTTCAGATACTCCATCTCCATCTTGTTCTTGTGACGTGGCCAATCACTTTTTGGCAAGGTCTCTCGTGGACCTTACCAAAGAAGTTATGGCAAGGGCCAAGGGGTTATAAATGAATATTTCATAAAAAAAATGGGATAGTTAAAATCAAGATCACATCGACGGTCGAATAAAAATTATTTGATTTTATGAAAAATATTACGAAGATTATAAAGATCCTACAAATTAAATCGTCGAATCAGTAGAAGGTTAAATATATAAAAAAAAATAGAAGTGATTTTTAGTTAAGTAGGAAGCATCATGTTACTTATATTTTCAATCGTAAGATGTTTAATTTATGATGGATATATTTAGAAGATGAAAAAATATAAAAAAAAGAAAATTTAACATGCATCATAAATTTAACATCTTACATTTGAAGACGTAGGTAATATGGTGCTCTCTACTTAAGTAGGGAGCACCTATATTGAACTATAAATATAAAAAAATCATAAAATAAATCGTAAAAGATCGAAATCTTGATAATTTTAAAAATAAATATTTGAATATAACTTAAGAATTATATATAACTACTTATCCCTAATTAATTTGTAATCCAATCAGATATGTTCTTAATCTAGTCTTCTACAAACAAAACAAGTTCCAAACTCCAATAAAAAAAAAAGTTAATGCTACTACCTCAAAGCAATACATGGTCATCATATTCTTTTTTGGAATGGTCCTATGTGGCATATAGAAAGCAAAAACTCATGGGACCACGAAAATAAGAAAGTATGAATATGACTAAGCACGCTCATGCCAAAAGTCTATATATGTTCAAATAGTATTTGAAGAAAAAAGAAATTGCTTTGTCATAATTTAAAGAGTGCGGTGATATATAGAAATTCCAAATGTCCTTCTGACTACCAAGTCTAATTCTTTCTGTATTAGGCAAAATGGATGGTGATCATTTGTCAAGGAGATCAAAGAATTTTCATTTATATTATCACTATGATTTTCATTTTATTTTTTTAAGAAGAAAGATAACTAGGAAAATGATGAGAAATGTATTTTTTAGAATAAGTTTGTATAACCAATCACAACCATGTGAAGCGTTAAACATATCAAATTAAGCATCGAAAGCAAATCTACATCCATAATCATATATATATCGTTGTCAAGTTTGATAATTCTTAGAGAGTGCTCATAAAAGTGGAATTAAATTATTTGAGTTCACTACATTATCTTGTTCACTTATTTTAATTTTTTTAAATAATTTATATTGCAGATAATATAGATTGTTTGTAAAGTGACAATTTAAATTGTCTATAAGAAAGGAGGTAATTCATATTGTCACTTCACCAAACAATCTGCTATAATTTTTATTTTTATATTTGACCTTTAGAATTTTATTTAAATAAATAAAAAATAGTCAAATAAATAATAAATAATATTTTATTAATTAGTATAATTATTATTATCAATCACTATAGTAAATTTTTTTATCATTAAATAGATCATTATTATTTATATTAATTTTAACAACGACATTATTAATTAATTATAATATTTTTCATATATTATAAATAATAAACAATTTGTTTTTAATCATTTTAATATAATAATACTTTAAATAATTATTATTAGTTTATTGTTTTTTTTATATAATTAATATGTTACTTGTTTTATATATTTTTTTATTTGATTATATAAATTTTATGAGTTTAAGGTATATATTTGTAATTTAAGTTCACATAATTAAATTAAATTTATAAATTTAATAATAATTATGTCAATTTATAAAGTTGTAAGAGAAAAATATTTACTTAAGATATCTTTAATGTTCATGTATATAATTATGTCTTCGCAATATAAAATTTTAATTTATTATAATTTTCTACACAAATGTATAAGATATTGACTATAAAAAAATAAAAAAAAAGTTAAAGTAAGAAAGTTAAGTTCGAGTAACGTCTTTAAGAACCCTTCAAATATGCAATTGCGGCGAGTTTTCGCCGGCGTGACATCATCGATGCAACCTTATCCTAGTGGGAGGAAGATATGCAAAAGTAGTAGTAATACAATATGATATGTAGGGTGATTAGTAATTGAAGATCCCTGTGAAAGAATGATAAGCATTGTGAACCTGGATGATGTAGTAAAGGAAAAGAACCAATTAATAGAGCTAACAAAAGTGCACATGAATTTGATCATTTCAAGAACATAATCGTAGCATGAACATAAAATATAAACCGCTAAACATATGATCTATATGCACAAAGACAAAATATCATACGAAAACATAGTTTATGTAATCCCCCAATTCTCAAATTTCATAAATGCCCTCATAATCAATTTCAAATAAGAATCCAGATTTGATTGCCCAGAATCCCTAATATTAGGCAATCCAGAATATGAGATATGGTTCATCGAACCTATACATTTTTCTCTCCTCATGTTTTCCCCAGCCGGCCCTAGTTTCTCTTTTCCCCATCCCCTCTCATTCAAGGAAGAAGATGATCCCGAGAGAGAAGATAAAGGCGAATCAAGAACGGAGAGCGACGCAAGGAGAAGGATCGCCGTAGACGAACGCAAGAACGGATTGAGGACGAACGGGACGACGAGCTTATGGGCTAACCGGTATGTAACATGACGGATCCCCTTAGATTAGGTTTTTCATGATAGATCGATGCATGCTAGGATTTTATCGTATTATGATGGATTTGATATGATGATTACATGCTATGGATTCTGGTTTTAAAGCCTCCATGAGGAATAGATGAATGTTCATGCCCTAGAAAGGATTTTCTCTTAATGGATTCGAAATAGATTTTCTATATGAAATTATGACGTATATGTTGTAGACTTGAAGTTAAATACTGTAGAGGACATAGGGCTATTGATCTCTAGATCATATGATGTCAAAAGGGAAGAATCTCGGCACAAATCAGAGAAGAAACGGGGCGAAATTCGCCCAGGAACTTTCCGTCACGGGTCGTGATGGATTCATCACGGGCCATGACGGCAACAGCCGTGAACGCGCGATCGGATGCGCCTTTGAAGCCCCATCACGGCCGTGATGAAGGCATCACGGGCCGTGATGGAGTGTATAACGGTCGTGACCACTTGTCACGAGCCGTGACAACAATGGCCGCAAAGCAGCATGTCCATCACAGCCGTGATGGAGAGTATCATGGTCGTAACATGGGTGTTACGGGCCATGACGATGGAATGTATACGGCGCACACGACCGTGATGTTCATTCCGAGAGGATTTCGATCGAGTCGTATGAAGGGATACGACCGTATTGGTCATTCCGAGAGGATTTCGATCGAGCCGTATGAAGGGATACGACCGTATTGGCCATTCCGAGAGGATTTCGGTCGAACCGTATAAATGTGTACGGTCGTAACGACCCATGACAAATTACCACTGCTCAATCACGGTCGTGACAGTCACGGGCCGTGATGGACCAGTCACGGGCGTCTCGAGCTGTGACAGATTGTAACGGACCGTGACTGCAAAATTGAAGAGCCAGCGCCTGGTCACGACCGTGACCGAGTTATCACGGGCCGTGATAAGACTGTCACGGGCCGTGACAGATCATCACGGGCCGTGACAGATAATCACGGGCCGTGACCGATATGTTTCATATGCATTTGATGATGAATCATTTTTATGTTAATAGTAGATGTTGTGAAATATTTTATGTAATCTTAATGACTAATATATGGTCAAGATAAAGGGTCAATCATCCACACAAGATTAATGATGAGGTCGCCATGCATTGAATGATTGTGAGCACAGTGTTTATGATGATGGGGTACTGGTAGATCAGCTGCTACCTAGTTCCTGTTGCCTGGACTTCTCCCCGCCTTGCAACAAATGGATTTCTCGAGCATCCTTCTCGGTCGTGGCTTGTACACCCCCACTGACCTATTGGCGAAACCTCTAAAGACTCATGAGTCATTCAAAGTCACAACAAAACAACCCTAAAAGTCACTAATGGGACAAGAAGAACTTAAGAAGATAACCACTTGGCTTAATAATTGCATTGAGCATATTGCATTAGATGTTAAGGAATGACGTTGTATTTCATGTATGCCAAGTACAAAGTTAAATGATGAATGAAATGAACGTGATGAAAGAATGTGATGATGATGATGATGATGTGGAGTAATGGATATTTGACCATGGGTCATGCTTACTCCTTATGTATACGCTCAGAGT
>LTAE01006614.1:0-21385 GCA_001647135.1 Pontederia paniculata
CCCCCCCCCCCCCCTCTTGGTGCCATTACGATCCTAGTATCAGTATCTAAACCTGGTGTGCAGGACGCGACCTCGCCACAGAGAGAAGGTAGCAGCACCAACAAATGAAGACTATGGCTTGGAGCTGCAGAGGGGCATATAGAAGCAAGATCAGGGACCGCCTCTCGCAGATCAGAATACAACACAACCCTGATGTCATAATCTTGGTAGAAACACATATACGTGTCAGCATTCTGAGGAATTTATATGAAGGTTTGGATGCAACTGGAGTGGACACTTTCAGGAGGGCTTTGGAGCCGCGAGAGGTATTATCATTGTTTGGAAGTCAGATTAGGTGAAACTTACACCAATTCTAACTACTTCACAAACTATACATTCGATAGTAACCACAGGTAACTTTTCTTTCCTTCTTTCAAGCATTTACGCAAGTGTTAATCCTCACTTTGGAATACTCTATGGCAAACATTAAGGTCTGTGATAGCTAGTGATCTCCCATGGGCCATTTTTGGAGATTTTAATTGTATGATACAACTAGAAGATAAGAGAGGTGGAACACCATTTAGAATAACCAGGTCGATTAGAATCCTCAAAGACTTTATAAACACCCAAGGACTAGTGGATGTCTGGTTAATTGATGCCCAGTTTACCTGGTGTAGTAATAGGAAAGGTAGCGCTAGAATCCTTAGTAGACTGGATCGCTTACTAGTTAGCCCAAATTGGATCACCAAATTTCCCGCACTTACCTTAACTGCACTTAATAGATGTGCGTCTGATCACTCACCATTAGTCTTTGACTTTGATAAAAAAATGTATCGACCCTCGCTCATTTAAGTATGAACATTTCTGGTTTGAACATCTCGAGCCTGGAAATATTGTAGACAGAGAATGGATAACCAAGAACACTCACAGGACAACAGAACATGCCCTTTCAGCAATTAAGAAGAGAACTTTGCATTGGAACATGAATGAATTAGGAAGTTTAGAGAACCTAGCTAAGGAAGTGGGTATTACTATTAAGCAGCTAGAAACTAAGGATGAAAATCAAGGACTCACAGAGATGGAATTAGGGAAGCTCAGAACTGCATACCAACAACATGCAGCATACCTTGCCAGATTAGTGTAAAATGGTGGAGCAAATCACGGGTTAACTGACTAAAAATGGTGATAGAATCACAGGAACACATGTTTTTTTCATCTCAGCACAATGAAGAGACATAGACAAAACCATATATTTTTTCTGTATGATATGAATGGTAACCAGATTATTGATGAGACGGCCATTAGGAATGAGTTTGTTAACCATTATAAGGAACTTTGGAGGCATGACCCTGCCTCTGATATTCCTTCCCAAGAATGGCCGCAATTACCTATTTTGGATCAAGCCTGGCATGACCATCTAACTAAGCCTATTACTCCACTAGAGGTCAAGGACTGATTGGCACCAGGGAAAGCCCCGGGACCAGATGGCTACACTGTTAATTCTATAAAACCTACTCAGAAATTATAGGAAATTATATTACTAGGGCCATTATTAAAGTAATCACAAACATGATACTCCCTAAAAATTGGACATATACATCCGTAATTTTCATTCACAAAAAGCACACCCTAGGAAAGTAGCAGAATATAGAATGATTTCATTGTGTAATGTCATATACAAGGTGATCTCTAAAATAGTGGCAAAACGGTTAAAGCCCACATTAACATCCCTAATTGACCCATCTCAATTAGCTTTTTCCCTAATAGAGCTATCCAAGATAATATCTTAATAGCTCAGGAGCTTGCTCACTCCATGAGTAAAGGTAAGCGAAAGCACAAGATAATTAAAGCTGATATTAACAAAGCATTTGATAATGTATCATGGCATGCTATTATTAGAGTTCTGCAACTGATGAGTTTTCCACCGCTATTTATATCATGGATTGGGCTTTGCATTAAAAGCCCTATATTTACTTGTGTTATCAATGGTACTCATTCAGAACAATTCAGGAATTACAAAGGAATTAGGCAGGGAGATCCACTTTCTCCATATCTATTTACTTTAATATCGCAGGTTTTTTCATCTCTCCTACAACAAAAGGTCAACGTGGGTTACATTAAACCATTCACTTGCGATTCATACTCTCTTAGCCATTTACTTTATTCTGATGATTTACTTATCGGTGTGGCTGCAACAAAATCTAACTGCATTCAGCTTAAAGACGTTCTTAAAAAATATGCTCAACTTACAAACCAACATCTAAACCCAAAGAAATCAGAAGTTTATCTTCCACTTAAACTTGAGAGTCGCAGGAAAAACTGTATATGCCAAAATATGGGGATCAAAGTAGGAACCTTTCGTTTCATGTATATTGGTACCCCTATTTCTCCGAAGTATCTGCATAAGAAAGAACAATTATATCTTATTGATAAAGCCTCTTCTAGACTCATAGGGTGGAAAAGGAGCATGTTGAATCAAGCTGGGAAGGCCACACTCATAAAGTCTGTACTCAGCACATTGCCTAACTACTCTTTAGGTTCCACATATATCTCCTTAAGGACTATTGAGTCTTTGGAAAAAATATCAAGGGGCTTCCTTTGGGACTCAAATGGAAATTGTAGAAGGGGGCTTCACCTTATAAATTGTGAAATAACTCAGGTTCCTAAATCTGAAGGTGGATTAGGAATTAGAAATTTACACATGCACCTCATTGTTAACCCGAAGGATCATGGATGCTCTAAATGGTGTTAGTAACCCTTGGACTAACTTAACCATGGAAAAATATGGCCCTCCTCACCCTTGGCTCCCTTGCACTACTTCTAATCCAGCTTGGAGCTGGAAACTAATACTTGAAGCTATGTCCCAACCTAGGATGGGTTTCAAAAAATTGATAAGCAAGGGTAACACAACTCGGGTAATGCTAGACCCATAGCTCTTCTCAACCCCCCCTTGCTTTTATGCTCAATTATGTGAATGTGGAAAGCCCTCTTGGCTCAATGAATGTATGTGATCTTATCATACATCATGCATGGGACCTGAATTTGTTATATTCTTATTTTGGTGAAATGCTAGTTGCTAAAATTGCTGCAATTTTCTTACCTGCTTATGCTTATGATGACATGTGGGTATGGACACCGGATGTAAATGGTGAAGCAAATGCTAAATCTGCTTATAGATATTTAAGTTGTCGGCATTTGATCTAGATATCCATTTGGAATAAAGTGTGGAACATTCTTATTCCCCCTAAAATCCATTTATTTTTATGGAAATTACTTCACAACCGTTTGCCGACAAAAGATACCCTTCTGAGATTTGACTCATCAATTAACTCAAGTTGCTCGCTTTGTGGAATAGCAGTTGAAACTAATGCTCATTTATTTTTTCATTGTTCTGTATCAATGCAATTATGACATAAATTTCAAAGGAAAACAAAATTTAACTTTGAATTTATAAATGAGTGGGAAAATGGTAGTTGGGTCAAAGAAGGAAACGACCTTGACACTCGGGCTAGACTTTCTCTTCTTTCTTTATTTTCGTATTGCTTATGCGGAATTTGGAACTTGAGGAATGGCACACACTTTAGGTTCAAAACGGGAACCATCTCGTCGGTATGGGTGAAAGCCCTAGCTAGCTTAAATAAGTCTCAGATAGCAAACATGTCTGAAGCCCCTACCTTAAATAACTCTAACCGAGTGGGAGCCCCCTCCTCGCCTCTAGATCAAATCAAATTCAGACAGCTCCTTCTCAGCAATCGGCGAGATTGGGGGGAGCAGGTTACCTCCTAAGATATGCTAATAATTTACTTATCGCTGCAGGGGCACACTCACGTAACGCAAACTCAATCTTAAAGCTTGAAGCATGGGCTTTACTAGAAGGTCTCAAGAGATGTAAGCAGGCAGACTTAGACAGAATAATCGCGGAATGGGACTCTGAAATTTTGGTTTAGATTATACGCTGAAAAGCAAAAGGGCCCATGGAGAATTCGCAACCTCGTACATTACATCTTTAATATTATCTCATATCTTTGTAATTTTTAAATTAATGAATCACTGCTATAGGCAAGCCAACCAGAGAGCTAATCTTTTGACAAATTTTGGATGTTATAATAACGTCAATTACTTTTTAAAGGAAGATCCACCATAAGATCTTCTCAATATCATGTATCACGACTCTAGAATTTTACCTTAATAGATAAACTATCTCTTTTGAAAAAAAAAGTATGTAATGTATTAGGGGCGTCCGCTCCTCCCTTGAAAAAAAGAAAAAAAAATAGAAAAGGTTAGTGTCAATCTGTTTGCCATGTTTCTCTTGGATATTTTCTATTCATGTGGCGGATGCTCTTTTGTTCTCCGGTTAGCTTTTGAAGCTGTCATTATGTTACGGATTCTGGATGCACCCAAGAATTTTGACAAAGTCCCATGTCCTCTTCTTTTTATTGTTCTTGGATGACTTGACGGGATAAGTGGCACAGCGAGTCACGTCTTTGTCAAAAAATAATCCAAGTTGGATGTTATTGTATGATATATGTGGTGTACGCAATCGAAATTAAAAGGTGCCGTAGTGCAGTTAAAGATTCAATTCCTTCTTTGTTTTTTTCTTATATCTCCAATTATGCTACACAAGTGTATGATAAAAATTTTATGGAGGATGTGCTTACATTTTGACTATTTTAAACTAAGGAATCGTCTTTAATCTTTATTTTTTTATTATAAAGAAATTTTATACTTTAAGTGTGTTATATGATCTCTAGTATAATATATGTTTTTTTTTTTGCAATATAAAGTTTTGAAGATTTCCATTTATTATGATTCTAATACAATTTTTTAAGACCTCGTTTGCTTGGATTTGATTGTTCATGATTTTTTTTAATCATGACATGTTTCGAAGTTTTAATTCAAAAAGAGCAAGATGTTTCTGAATAGCGGTTGAACATACAATCCTTAATTTCTTTTCTTGTCTAATATTAATTAATTGTAGTGGAATATATATGTTGAAGTTTAGACAGTTTCATTATAAATGATAAATATTTTTTTATTTTAATCTTATGTATTATATGATTTCTTGCACAATCTATGTTTTTTGTGCAATATAAAGTTTTAAAAAAAGTCATAATTTTATGCTTTCATTTATTTAGAATATTCTAATCTTTTGGATGTATAATTTGAAATGAATTGAACTAATCAAAGATAATGCTTCAACAATCGAGAAAAATAACAATAAAATGATTATCAATATTAATGTTACTATCCTTGTTTTTACTGGTAACGAATTTAAAGAGTATGTATATTTATGAGCATATCTCTTTTGTTAAGTTACTTGAACTCTGATAAGGAAGGAGACATGTTTGACTTTTCTTGAAAGTGATATCGTTGAAATATTAACGTTTTAAAATTATATAAACAACAATGATACTTTAATAATTGACAAGGCAAATGAAATATATTAATTTGTTTCATTGAAAATAATTGCATGGAAAAATGAAAATATATCAACAGGGTTTTTTATCTTCTAATGCATGATTGTGCATAATCCTAAATAATAGTGTAGCGAAATTAATTGTAAACAAAGTAACTCCAAAAAATTCAAAATTCATATATGGCTCTAAAAGCAAAGGGTGTTTCCTGTGGCAGTCCTATAGCCAATGTGATTTCACTACATTTCTTATATATATACATATATATAAATATAATATATATATATATATATATATATATATTTATATATGTATATATATATATATAGAGAGAGAGAGGGATGTGTGTTATGCGGATATAACATCATAATATATGTATGTTGTACATATTCGTTTGTACAGGAGACTAGAGTGAGATGGATTTTTATATGCAAAACGCAATACTTATAACTGCTATAGCATCACAGTAATAAAAACAGGTTGTCTACATAAAATGGTAATCTTTTTCTTTCTAAAAAAAAGTTGATGTTAGCCAGTTTAGTAGATGTTATGATGTAAGAAAAAAAAAGTGACATCATTTCTGTTTTGTTGATAATAAATATCTTAAAAATTAATTCAGTCATAAACTTATATAATTTTTATGCATTTCTCGAATAATTGGAACGATAAAATTTTTTATTTCATATAAAAAAAATTTAAAATAATTTTTATTTTGTATTATATATTGAGAGTTCATATAATATTTTTAAAATTTGAATTATTATATATCTTATATTATTATTAATCTTTCAAAGAATTTAATTATCGTTTAAATATTTAATTCAATTAAGAATATATCTCGTTAAATTCTCATACCTTTTATTTCATGCAACAATTCTGTTCGGAGAAAAAATAAATTCAAAATTTAGCTCTAACTTCTAATTAATCAATTTGTTTTATCTTCTAATAATACAAAAAAAATTGAAGAGAAATTAATTTTTTAAATATCATTTTTTATCAAAGTTATGCTTAAAATAAATAGGATTCATTCATATATTATTATTTGTATTTTCAACGGATAAAACCGTGTGATTCCAAATATTTAGGGGGACAAATTGGTCCGCCGCATCAGTTTAAATTTTGTGGACACGGAAGCCCCAAACCCCACCACACCCCCGTCACCATTTTATTCCCCTTTATTATTTTACAATTAATAACTCCGTTCACTAGTTCTAGTTTTTTACTATCCTCCAACGGCGACACCCGAAGAGAGAGCAAGAGAGGCTTCGAGAAGAACGAAGAGGGAGAGACAGAGGAGAGAGAGAGAAAGAAGACGGTAGTGATGCTGAGGACCGGAGGGAAGGGGATCCTACGCCTAGGGTTCGGCTTAGGTCGCCGGCCGCAGGAACTTCCGGCGGCGGCGGCGGCGGCGGCGGCGCGGCGGTACCACGAGAACGTGGTCGACCACTACGACAACCCCCGCAACGTGGGATCGATGGACAAGAACGACCCGGCGGTCGGGACGGGGCTGGTGGGCGCGCCGGCGTGCGGGGACGTGATGAAGCTCCAGATCAAGGTGGACGAGAGCGGCAAGATCGTCGATGCCAAATTCAAGACCTTCGGATGTGGCTCCGCCATCGCCTCCTCCTCCGTCGGTCCGTTCTGAATCTAATACCTCGTTCATTTCCCTACGATTCATTCTGTTTTCACATCTTTTGATAGACATCTATAGCGTTTCATGAGTAGACGGCCGTTGCAAAGCTGCGATTGCAACCTATTAATTTTTATGCTTATGTGCAAAAGAAATTGAATCAAACAGTTTAAGGGATTTGTGACTATAGCTTATGTGTGGATGGATTATACGTAAGCATAATGCTTCTCAGGAAGTTTATAAACAAATATCAATATGTCTGCTATTGTTGTCTTTCTTCTGACTTCTGTGTTATTGACAAATGGATGGATTGCTATGTTCTTTTTTTCTTTTTGTTTTGAAGGGTGGGATGATCAGTAACTAAATAAGTCTTAATTTCATTGTGAAGATGTTTGACCTTGTTATTGCTTGCAGCTACTGAATGGGTGAAAGGCAAGCAAATCGAGGAAGCTTTATCTATCAAGAACACGTAAGTCAAAATTCAATGTCTACTTTTCTTCTCAAGTGACGATTTTATCAGAATTGTATCCTTGTTTCTTTTGTATGTATGTATGTATGATTGTAGGTTTAGCATGCTAGAATACCAAGAGCTATAGCTTACTAGGTGGCCAAAACCGTTTGCCTACTGTTACTAAAAACTGTTGGTCTATTCTTTTTGCTGCTTTAAAGTCAGAAAAAAACATGAGTTTTTCTCATCTTTAGAAGAGTCAACTTTATAATATACAAGTACTAAGGGAGTTTTTGGTGCACTTTATGGAAGCAAACTTGATTCATCAATAGTCATCTGGAAGCCAATCAGTGATCTAATTAGCATATTCCACCTTGGATCAATTAAGCATAAACTAAAACTATTAATTAATATTCCTACATATGATTATTCATTCCTAATTTGCATCCTTAAATGTGAACATTTATACATTCTCGGAGGTGTGTGTTCTAAATAAATTAATTGGCTTCAAGTATTGACACAGACACACATGAAAAAGATGAGGATTTCCTTATTTTAAAAGGTGTAAGGCATATCCTACTAATGGTCCCTTGCTTGAGTCCTAACTACTCAGATAGCAGCACAATGAAGTGTTTGCCTGCATTTACCGAGAAAAACAAGAGGAGTTATTGATTGTTGCCTTTCAGTTCTTGAAACATTGAAATTGTAAATGGACTCCATTAGACTCTATTTATCATGTACATGATGTGATACTTCCCAGATTAATAACTTTTGAAATGGAGCTTCTTTTCATGTGAATATAGCTAAAACATCAATATTTCCTTTCTCTCTATTATTGACTTCTATTATAAAGTGTATCTTGAGTCTTTTTGGGATGTGTGGGTTTCTCAGAAGGATGCTTTATGGTTCCACGACTGAAAGGAGCCACAGATGAGAAACCTATCGAACATCATAGGCTTTGAGTATTTAGTAAAGCAGAAGGCTTCTGCCTATTTTCAGAAGGAAACTACATATCTTTATTTGTTTTTTGTGTCACCAACAATTTTAGAAGAATTGAGATTCCAAAACAAGATTTACAATGTCGTTAGCACACGCAAACAAGCACATGGTGCACAAATATTTCCAAGTTATGAGGCAAGAATAGTTCCAGCTCCTTAAAACTAGATTGTCCTGGATCTGTGTTTGGCAGCACGTTAGTATCTCTTTAAGGAATTCAGTGAGAAAGAATATTCTGGACTCTAGATATTTCTGAACTTTGATCAGGACAATCTAAAAATTTTGAATCAGGATGACTCAAAATGCTCCCTAATCTGTTCTGTCATAGCAATTTAAGAATTCCACGGCCTAATATCAAAGTTAGACCAGAAGCTAGACGTTAAATCAAGTCAAGTTTGTCATAAAATATAATTATCAGCTTTATAACAAACATGATAAGTGGCTCAACCAAATGTATTATACACCTCCAGTGGGGGCTGCTGGCAGCAAAGAGGGGCATTGGACACCGGCCCCTCCCTTCCTCTCTCGTCTTTTTCAGTTTTCTACATGAGTAAAAAGATCTACATGAGTAAGAAAGTAATGTATAATTTTAAACATTGTAATGAAATTAACAGGGTGAAGGTCTTGGGTTTAAGTGAATATGATTGGAAAGCTGGAGGTAAATTGCTAATACTGAAATTTAGGGGTATATAACTATAGTTGTAAGGATTTATCAGGAAATAAGCTACTGTTTAAGCGAGTAAAAGTTGTAATAACCCTTTTAGAAAAAAATAAGCACTTGAAGCTTTTTGATATATTTCTTCTATTGCAATCTACAGTTTATAATTTGTTTGCGATTTTGATTTTTGAGCTATAAGATAGCAGCACAAAAGGTAAAATTTGTCGAATAGAAATAATTTGTGCTATCATGACTCATAGCATTTTCAAATACAATTGTCAGACAAGTCTTTTGTGACTAGTTCATAGTGTGTGACAGGGAGGATCTAGTATCAATTTTGGCTATTTCTACCATGATTTTGAGAATTTTTCAAGTACATTTTTACCTCAATCAATTAGTGCACAGATATCAGATTTATACTTGAAAGCCTTGCACATAAGGATGTGCCTTGTGCATTTTTGTTATGTTACTGTTTGACATTAAATTTGATCTTATATGCAGGGAAATAGCCAAGCATCTTTCTCTTCCCCCAGTCAAGCTCCATTGCAGCATGCTTGCGGAGGATGCAATCAAAGCTGCTATCAAAGATTTGGAAGCAAAGAGAGCTAAGTTGGCAACTGCAAACACGGAAGATACTGCCAAGGAGAAAGTTGCAAATGCTTAAAAACCACTTGGTAGTTTGATTAGGTATGCTGGTGCTCTCGGCACAAATTGTTTGCCGTCTGGACCTTAAATTAAGATTCTGTGAGCACATATAGGAAGAAGTCCGTTTGTGCTCGCTATTTGATAAGAAGTCCTATTGAGGAGCAGGACAACTGCAGTAAATTGCTAGGTGACCATAGGATAAGTTTTACCTTTATGTTAAATAAGTATGGATGTGTTTCTTATTTAAACCATAAATTATTTCTCCATCTTAGCGAGAAGTCTTCTATCTGACAAGTTAATTTCTTAAGCACATAGTTGTACCCGGGGTACAAGTGTCCTCAAGGTACAAAATTAAGGACAAATAATTCCAATGACTAATTGTCTTACTGGAATTATTTGTCCTCTCTTTTATCCCCAATACGAGGATAGTAAATATTGGCAGCCTTACTTTTTAAGGCCTTGGATATGCAATCGTGTGTTCGAATATAAAATGGTGGATAAAGGTCCCAGACTTTATTCCTTGATCAAATATTACCTTGGTTTCTCTGTTCTCTTCCGTTTTCATAATTTGCTCTCTTGGGCTGACGATGCGAGGAAATTATCAGTTTACCAGTGAGATATGATTATAAAGTCTGATCGAGTAATTTGAACGCACATAAAAAATTAATTGTTTAAAAGGGGAAGAAATTGAAGATTTATCAGATTGACGAATATGTTAGGATTATGACTTATCTCTTCATCATTATTTCTTGAAATAATTAAATCAATTATCAAATTTCGTGACGAAAGAGTTGTGTTAATAATACCTGAGAACAAAGATTTCGAGGTTCGAATCAAATTAATCTGCATTTAAAAAATAACATCTAATTATCAATCCCTCGAATCAAGACAATTTACATATTGCAATTTTCAAAATAGATAATTACAAATAGACTTGCATTAGAATAAAATAAAAACACCTGAGAACAAAGATCAAAACAATTCATGCCTCAGTAATCAGTTAATATGGCTAGTGTATGATCATAAGTTCATTACAATGTTTGTGTTCTAGAAATCATCAATAGGTAAAACTATTAAATAATTCCTTGAAAATTAGACTTAAATTAAAGAATTATCACCAACAATATCTTTCTATTAGTGCTAATGAAAGATTCTATTAAAATTAATAACCAGACATAAAGATGCAAGTTCACAAATCTTAGAACAAAGAAATATCAAAGAGAATAACGCGATTTAATCAAGTCTTTCACCTAAAAACGAATTATTCTAACCTAGATAACATCCAAAATAAAATCAAATAAAATATCTTTGCCATCCAAAAATAAGAAAATTCACTAACACCAATGAGTTAGAATAGTAGAATTTCTTCGACTCCTAGCCTTCGCATATGAATTCCACACACTTATCACCTCGTAGGCAGATGGCTACGGTAGCAACTTCAAAATTATTGAGAGACACATGGAGAGTTGACCCCTTAGGGTTGTTAGGATAATCTATTTATAAGGAAAGACTTTGAATCAATGACCTAAATTCAATGGTCTGGTTTGTTTCTTGATGAATAAGTCTTTAATTGTCAGCATGAGACAACATGGTCTCATCTCCTAGTCACACACTTTGTGTTGAGTTTCATTTTAAATTTATATCGATTAGAAAAAGTTTAAATATGGTTGAGCTTTAAAACTTTTAAGAAGTCGGAATCTTTGGAATGATGATAGATACTCTAGTGATGATAGTGTAAAAGAAAAATAGAAGAGAAGTATTGATTGATGGGATAGCATTCATGATAGATCCGTTTAGTTTTTTAAGCTTTGCCTTTGAGATCAATCAATGGTTCAAGATAGGAAAAGTTTGATTAAAGCAAAAATATACATGTTGTATGCATATCATTTAGATAATTTTCTCATAAATCTTTTGAGTTTCATACATTATTTTGTAATGTTTTGCTTATTTTTCATATCGAGTAAAAAACAATCATTTTTTTCTTGTGTGGAATTTTAGGTTAAAAAATATAGGTTTAAAGTGGTTGGACAGATACGAAATTTGATGAGAGATCAAGTTCAAAAGGAGTAATGTGAAACGAATCGTGTTCATATGAAAAAATGGGTCGTCTTTCATCAGCCCCAACCGCGATTGAATATCATGAAGCACAAGATGGACCATGTTCAGTTGCAAAACAGTCCGTGTGTGACCTCATAAAAGAGAAAAATGTAGTCAATCATATAATATATCAAATATTGGAAACACAAGTAATCAATGAGCTTATCATATTTATTTCATACTATCAATATTACTTCTTTTTATGAGTTCTAGTCCTCAAACGTGGTTGCACAAGAAATTTCGTGTAATGAGCTTTGGACTAATGACTCCTAGATTAAACAATCTTAGGGCAGTAGGTGATATGACACCCTTCAAGAGTACTTGCGTGAACATTTTGAATGTGATCCATGTAATGAGCTTTCAATCAATATCGACAATTCCCAAACTAATTGATCTTAGGTCGTCATGCAAGAATCCCGTATGGATCTAATTATTCGAACACACTAAAGTTTCAAAAAACACATATGTATCTCCTCAACAATTTTATTTAATTTTTTTTCATATTTTTCTAAAAAAAATTCACATTTATTATTATTTTTTCAAACATAAGCTCAAGGAATACTTAACGTGTTCAATAAAAATACAACTATAATCAAAATTTAAGAAAAAAAGTTGAAAAAATGTAGTCATAAGTTTTATACAATGTTTTCATAACCGGACCGGAGATCGATCCGGACATCCAACTAGTTCACGGTTAGATCAGTCGGATAGGATTCGAACGGATTGAACCAGATTTTTATTAAAATAATAATATTTATAATAATATAAAATATATAACACAATTAATACTATAATATGTAAAAAAATATTAAAAATATACTATTAGTTAGATATTATTCTAAAATATCATTTATTATGTTTCAAAAGATTAATGCTCATTTAAAATAATGACTACTAATAATAATTATTATATTATTACTGGTTATATAATACTAATGATGTTATATTTTTTTAATATACTAAAACATTTTGTAAGAAGATAAAAAACTCTAATATTAACATATTAATTACAAATAACAATAAAAGCTAATTATAGTTTTAAAAGAATAGTATTCAAAATAAGCTTTATTTCTATTTCATCGATAAAATTCACATAAAGCTTTTATTTCTATGTTTAATTACCTTTTTATTTAATTTAATTAATTTTCTTTCTTCTTTAACTATCTTTTTTTCTTTTATATTTTATCTCACTCTTTAATTACGTATTTCACTTTTGTTTTTTTATTTTTATTTTTACTTCTTCAAGTCAAACGTTACACGATATTGATATTTTTTATTTTATTTTTCCTTCTATGTTAACTTCTTTCCATTTTCGTTTGCCTTTCCTCTTTTATTCTCTATATTATTATTTCCCTTTTTTACTTCTTTCTAATTTTATTATTCATTTCCTATTTTGTCTTTTCTTTTTTACTGCATTAATTGCATAATTCTGCATTAATCACACAAATCAACATTAAATGGATTATAACACAACTTTCCAAATTTAATTTCTTTTCATTTTTAAATTCTGAAAATGAACTGGGTTTTTACCCGGTTCACTGGTTTCTCAGTTTTACCCTGTTAAAGCCGGTTCGAATACACATCCGATTTTAATATAAAACCTAACCGGATGGCCGACCGGTTCGTAGTTAAACAGGTCAAATCGACCAGTCCGATTTTAATAACACTGGTTTTATAATTATACTTGGCAACTTTCTTTAAATCAACACCCAATAATATAGTGTTACTTGATAAAAATAACAACAATTGAATTTCATAGATTGACAAGGTCTCAACTAGTACTCAAAGTTAGTCAAAGGTTAAAACTAGAATTAGTTTCACAACAATTTTCTCTCCCTCATTTTCATAAAAATGTAGTACATAAGAAAACATGAAGAACTAATGCAGTACACTGAAATGTTGCATGGCTAATGCATATTTTCCCAAATAGGCATGCAATTCTATATAATTTATGCATTTAACATGGATTTAGTTCTTTATATTGCATAATAATATCCCTTCTTTATAATTTCTACACATGCAAATTCTTTATCTGTTATTTGCAATTTTTCACACCTAAAATGGTTTTAAATATGATTCTCTTGGGCTGTGTTTGGGTAGGGAATTCAAAGCTAGAACCACACTAGTTCTAGCCTGGTTCCGTCTGATTCTGCCAAATGACGTGACATTTGGTGGAATCAAATCAAAACCCTATGCTAGAACCCTAGGTCACTTATGCTAGAACCTCGGGTCACGTGACCTAGGGTTCCCGCGGACGATTCTACTACAACAAGAACATTTAATGTTGATGTTGCAGCCTTTTTTTTCTTACGAACAACTTTTTTTACTTTTTATTCTTTTTTTTCATTGTTTAACTTTTAATTTTAACTAATATTATTGTAGTCTCATACTAACTTAATAATATAATATAACATTATTAATTATTTCACTCTAATTTTCTAATGGGTATTTTTAAATAATTTCATATATTATTCTATTATATTGTTCATTATTTAAATTTATTTTAAAAGAAGATATTATATTTTATATTCAATTTATAATATAAATTGGTTATTATTATAATTTTTATTTTCATGTTAACTTGATAATATAATTACTTTTATGGTAATGCCTTATTAGTTTAAATGTGAGATTACAACAAGTTTCATAAATTATTTAATAACATTATCATGGGTATAATTTTATATTATTTAAATTTATTTTGTAAAAAAACTAATTTATTACCTTATATTTAATTTATAATGTAAATTATTTATTTGTATAATTGTTAATTATTTAAACAAAATAATATTATGACATTGTTATCATTAAAATACTATATTGTGAGATTAATTTTATATTATTTATTGATTATTATTTTTAAAAATTATGACTGATATATTTTTTAAAAATAAATATTTTTTATGAAAATATTAGCTGGTGAGATTAATTTATATGACTCATTATAATTTTAAATTCAATAAAATTTTATCTTTATTAAAATATATTTTATATTTTCGGTTCTCATTTTTTATCCAAACTTTCTTAGAACCTATTTATAATTATTATATTTTAGTTCATCCAAATATAATTAGAATTAATTTATCAGATAAGACTATCATTAGAATCGGGAAGAACCCCCGATTCTAATTGCCAAATATGATGCGGTCTAAATACACTAGTGAACGCACTAGTCGTTCAAGCAATATAACGATTAAGAGTAAGGATGTCGAACCCACAAGGACTAATGTAACCTAGCGTTATCTAATTCCAAAAGTAATAGAGAAAAGATTAAATTCAATTTTTATTCAAAAAATGGAAGATAATAAAAGATAAATTCTAGTGATGAGATCTGATGAGATCAAATTAAGTTGGAAGATTCATGACTCTATCTCACCACTAATTCAGATTGAACAAAATTGCTTCTAATGATGGATTAAGAATTGCCTAAATTATGATCCTCTAAACATGTGCGATCAACTATCTAAAATTCAGATTAATCGCGACGTTCAAACGAATCCACCCTAGATCAATCTAAACCTAAGATGCTTTAATGTTGCAGTTCTTAAACTATTGATAGTGATGAGATTGTAACAGTATAAAAAGATGGTCGTAATGAATTTTCACGGGTCGTGTAGTGATGACAGGAAAAGGTATACCTAAATAGCTTGACACCAACCTCCGAAAAGCTTGCCCCAAACTCTATTTTTGTAAATAATTTCTGCTGATTTATTTTCATTTTTCACACTATGAATATTCAGCATCATTATTCTTGGATTTTGAGATTCTGAACTAATTTAAGGATGTTTTAACCAAATTCCTTGATTTCAGCTAATTGAACATTCAAAATTTTAAAATTCTTTCCGTTTTTGTGGTTGCAGTCGAGGAATCGAGGTAACTTCCATAACTGACACCCGGATTTTGCGGAGCTGACTCCTCACATGGCGAGATTTTGGGGATTTTGGATTTTTGGAGTTCTTCTCACCTCCAGATTTTGGGGAAGCGCAAGGGAAAGTCTGAAGACGACACCGTTATCCAGGAGGGTGGGTGAGGTCTACCTTTCCCACGGTGCTCGAGCAAGCGTCCATGTCGTAAAAATCCAGTCGGCAGGCTTCAGCAATTGGTGTGAACAGTCCTCCGAAGACGACGACTCCACTCTTCTAGCTAGCGAACTTCAAGAAGTTCCTCAAGGCAAGCTCGGTGATGACGATGGTTAAGCCTTTGAGGAAGCCCCATATTAAATTCTCTTTACGGACCATCTGTTCCGTGTTGGCGCGGCTAACTATCATNTTATCTTTCTTTTAATTTCTGCAATTCTTATTTTAAAAATCCAAAAACTATTTTTGTTCCCAATTTATTACCCCTCACCTATTCCAGTTGGGCTTGGACCTCTAGTGTCAACCCCGAACCGCAAGAGCTTGTTTGAGAAAAAGTGGAAATAAAAGCATGAAAATGAAGTTTCCCTGTGGATCGATACAATATACTTGCGGTGATAGGAGTGTGCTAGGTTCATAAATATTAAAATTTGAAGTGAATGTAATCTTTTACAGAAGATTGACCTTGGCTTTACGCCCTAATCTGTGGTCATTTTCTATCTTACCCCACATTTCGCATCAAGTTTATGGTGTTGTTGCCGAGGAATACTTTTGATTTTTCGCGCCTTTAGCCCTGCTATTATGATTTCAAGTCTTATTTCCATTGTTTATGTTTCACACCTTGTTTATAATTTTTATATTTCTTTGTTTCATTTTCCTTTTATTTTATTTAAACCTTTGGTCTTCTGCCTAACCCTAACCTCTGCTTGAGAGGTGCATGCTAAGAGCCAACTCTAAAGAAGAAGGAATCATCGAGTTCAACCTTGAGATCGAACGAAACTTCAGGAGAAGAATACGAGAGCAAAGACTCTGTAAACTCCAAGCCCGAGCCTTAGAGAACAACACCGAGATGGCCCAACCTGATCCAAATGTGGGTCAACCTAATCCCGTTTGGGGCCAAGCTAATCAAATCAACCCATGCATTGCGGCCAACCCTGATGTAGCTCGAGCACTTGAAGAATTCTGCAGACCTACAACTGTAGGCCTGAACTCCAGAATAACAATACCAGAGGTGAACGTCAATAAGTTCCAGTTGAACCCAACCATATTGGGTTACCTGGGATAGAACCAGTTCGGTGGGCTTGCCCATGAAGATCCCAACCAACACTTGGTCAACTTCATCGAGATCTGCGACACCTTCAAATGCGATGGACTCACCGACGACACAGTCAGACTTTGCCTATTCTCATTCTCTCTTCGGGATAAAGCCAAGGACTGGCTACACTCATTGGAGGGGATGCAGTAAGAACATGGGATGAGGCCATCTCAGCCTTCATGACCAGATTCTACCCTCCAGGGGAAGATTGTGCAAATGAGGAACCATATCACCTCATTCATCCAATGGCATAATGAGTCTCTCTACGAAGCATGGGAGAGGTTAAAGAAACTACTGAAGCAATGCCCTTGCCATGGATTCCATAAATGGATGACAGTCCAGACCTTCTACGGCGGGCTACTCCCAAGAGTAAGTCCACCCTCGACTCAGCAGCTGGAGGCAAATTCATGTCCCAGAATATAGACGAAGCCAACCAGCTAATCGAGAGGGTGATCAAAACCCACCGAGAGTGGCCTGAAGATCGGGTTAATAGAAAGAGACCCGAAGAACAAAGTGCTGCCGCCAACCCTGACAAAATAATTCAACTCTCTTCTCAAATAGAAGGTCTCTTCAACCTATTCCAGAAGATTCTAGAGAAGAAGGTTGACCCCACCTCCTCAAGCTCCAAGATCTATGTAGCAGAAGCAATCCCAAACCAGCCTGCTTAACCTTTTATTTGGTGCGAGTAGTGCTGGATGATTGGACATGTAGCCGCCCAACGTCAAGCCATCAACTATAGTGTCCAAGAGCCCCAAGACAAATAGGTGAACGCCGCTGCACAATATATCCAAAACCCAACCGCAAGACAATACCAAAATCAAGGTCCACCTTGGATCAGATCTCATCCCAATCTATCATATTAAGAGCCAAAACTACCAAAGGCCTCCAGTTCAAAACTTCAAACAAAATCAGTACCCACCTTAGAACAATCAGCAACAATAGGCCTTACTTGCACCCCCTTCCTATCTAGCTTTACCCCCACCTCAAGCAAAGTCAAGCCTTGAAACAATGATGGAAGTTTTCCTTAGGCAACAAAGCGAAGCAATGAAACAACAAAATGAAGCCTTGAGGCAAATATTTTTCTAGTACCAAGATAGACGGACGTGTTGCCCATAACAAAATTTTAGAAAATCAAATTGCATAGCAAGCAAGTTCAGCCACCATACCACCTGGGACATTCCCGGGGCAACCTGAGATAAATCCCCGAGAACAGTGTTAAGCTATGTCCCTCAGGTGTGGGAAGCAGTTAGAAGAATCCCCAAAGCAGCAAGCTCCACCTAAAATAAATGAAGCAAGCCCGCCAGACGTGGAGCCAAGCAACCAACCAGAAGCGAATTCCAAGGAGAATCCAGAGTCTAGCTCCAAATCGGCTGAAACCGAACCTCCAAAAGACAACTCGAAAGCAAGTCCTCCTACCTCAAGATCCAGTCGACCTGAGATTTGTGTCTTTCCCTCAAAGGCTAATGAAAACTCAAAGCGACCAACAGTTTGCTAGATTCCTAGATGTACTAAAGAAACTACACATTAACATCCCATTCGTCGAGGTCATTCAACAAATGCCTTCCTACTCCAAATTCCTAAAGGACATCCTATCAAAGAAGAGGAAGATAGACCTCCACGAGACGGTGGCACTAACCAAAGGAGCAAGTGCAGTCATTCAAAACAAGCTTTCCCCGAAGCTAAAAGAACCAGGCAGTTTCTTGATTCAATGTGAAATCGAGAATCTTTGAGTCAGCGGAACTCTATGCAACTTGGGAGCCAGTGTCAGCCTAATCCCTTTATCTCTATGCAGGAAGCTGGATGTAGGAGATTTAAAACCCGCCAATATGACGCTGCAACTTGCTGATAGATCTGTAAAATACCCTGAGGGCATCTTAGAGGACATACCTATCAAGGTCAAGAAGTTCTACATCCCAATTGACTTTGTGGTCCTCGACATGGAAGAAGACATTAACATACCATTGATCTTGAGACGACCCTTCCTAGCTACAATTGGAGCTATCATCAATGTCAAGAATGAGACCCTATCTTTTCAGGTAGGGAAAGAAAAGATAGAATTCAACTTGGTGCAAGCTATGAAATATCCCTCCTACGACACAGTTAATGAGGTCTCAAGCACTGAAGATGAAGTGATCCAAGAGGTTTCAGTAGTGATCCTCATAGATGACCCACTCCAAAGAAGCTTGACCCTACCTGATGAATTGCTTGACGATCCTGACTCAAGCCTATTCACAAGGCTCCTCGAACAAGATGACGAAGATCAAACCCCACCTACAACAATATACCAAGTAGAGATACTCAACCAAGGAGAGCAACTCAACTTCTCGAGTTCAAAAAACCTCCTCAAGTAGAGATGAAACCCTTACCCTCTGCCCTCAAGTATGAGTTTCTTGGTCCGAACTCCACCTATCTTGTAATAGTGAACTCCGCCCTTACCTCTGACCAAACTAACCAGTTACTTGAAGTATTAGGGAGGTACAGGGAAGCCATAGGCTACCATGGCCGATCTCAAAGGCCTAAGTCCATCCTTATGCATGCACAGGATACCTCTAGAAGATAACGCCAAACCTTCTATTGAAGGACAAAGGAGGCTCAACTCGAATCTCCAAGAGGTAGTTAAAAAGAAAATCCTCAAATATTAGACTCCGGATTTATCTATCCTATCTCAGATAGCAACTGGATTAGCCCGATCCATATTGTCCCGAAGAAGGGAGGTATGACCATAGTTGAAAATGATAAAGGAGAAAATATCTCATCCCGAACCATCACAGGTTGGAGGATGTGTGTAGAGTTTAGGAAGTTAAACAAAGCAACTCGGAAGGAACATTTCCCCTTACCCTTCATCGATCAAATGTTGGAAAAGCTGGAAAAACATGAATATTTCTGCTACCTAGATGGCTTCTCGTGCTTCCTCCAAATACACATCCACTCAGCTAACCAAGAGAAGATCACCTTCACCTGTCCCTATGGCACCTTCGCTTGTAGGAGGATGCCTTTCGGTCTTTGTAGTGCACCCGCAACCTTCCAAAGATGCATTACTTCTATATTTTCTGAATATATTGAAAACATTATGGAAGTGTTCATGGATGACTTTTTAGTCTATGGCCCTTTCTTTTCTTGTTATCTCACAAATCTCGAGCAAGTGTTGCGTAGGTGCAGGAAAGTCAACCTAGTGTTGAACTGGAAAAAATGTTGTTTTGTGGTTCAGCAAGGTGTGGTCTTAGGACATGTGATCTCAAACCAAGGTATTAAGGTGGACCCTACCAAGATTGAAGTAATCACAAAGTTGCCCCCACCTGTAAACGTTAGGGGTATCCGAGGATTCTTGGGTCATGCCGGTTTCTACATTTCTCCAAGATAGCCAAGCCCCTAACGGATCTACTGCACAAAGATGTGGACTTCATATTCGAAGAAGCATGTCTCTTGGCCTTCAACAAAATTAAGGAAGCTCTTACCTCCGCTCCAATCATGCAACCTCTAGATTGGACCCTACCTTTCGAGGTTATGTGCGATGCCAACGACAACGCAGTGAGAGCAGTCCTAGGTCAAAAGAAGGATAAGCTTCACCATGTCATATACTATGATAGCACGACACTCGATCTTACACAACAAAGATATACAACCACCGAGAAAGAGTTGCTAGTCATGGTTTATGCCATGGACAAATTCAGACCTACCTCATTGGCTCCAAGGTAATCGTGCATACCGACCACATGGCGTTGAAGCATCTATTCTCTAAGAAGGAAGCCAAACCTAGGCTAGTCAGATGGGTGTTGGCTTTACAAGAATTCAACCTCGAAATTAAGGAAAGAAGTGGGGTAGAGAACCAAGTCCCCGACCATCTATCCAGGATACAACTACTTTCAGACTTCAAGGACGACTCGATTCCCATCCGGGGTCTACTACTAGACGACTACTTGCTAGCCCTCATCAGCCAAGGTCCACCCTGGTTCACCGACATAGCAAATTATCTGGCAGCTAAGGTGATACCTCCAGACCTTACCCCGCAACAAAAGAGAAAATTCTTCACTGAAGTCAAAAGTTACTTCTAGGATGACCCCTTGCTCTTCAAGGAGTGACCAAATGGCCAACTAAGAAGATGCATAGCTTACGAAGAAATTCTCAAGGTTATTACCGAATGTCACACACCACCTCATGGAGGTCATGGGGGAACCCAAAGAACTGCCACCATAATCTTACTAGCTAGATTGTACTGGCCAACCTTATTCAAAGGCGTTCATGCTTAGGTCACAACATGTGATGGCTACCAAAGATTAGGCAACATTGAGAAGTGTCAGGAGATTCCCTAAGAAGGAACTCAAGCAACGAAGATTTTTGACATCTGGGGG